>VWZS01002406.1:1096466-1324122 GCA_013397075.1 Rhabdornis inornatus
AATAATAATAATAATAATAATTAAAAAAAGTTAGGAATAATAAATTAGGAGTTAGTTTCTCGTGGTCGAAGCTGAAGATCTTATTTCAAACCCGGCTAGCCAGGAGCCTGGAGAAGTTGCAAGGCAGCGTCTGAAAGTTTGAGAGATCAGCATCAGATAAAGTCTCTTTGGTGATACCTTGCTGCCCGAGTAACTGTTTCAATGAGGTTTCTCAGCAGCAGCAGCAAACGGGTAATATTTTCCAGACGTCTTTTTCTTTCCTGCTGCTGCTGCTGCTTTTCTGCCTCTTCCACGTTATGGGGTCTTTTAACAAGGGAGACTTGACTTGTTTTAATAGGCGGAGGATGGGAAGAAGGAGGGAACTCCTGTAAGGAGGAAAAAAAAAACCCAACCCTCCCAATTGCCATGATCTCAGCCAAGGACCAGTTCAGCGCCAGGAATTTAATTAGCCAAGTTGCAAATTTTTTCAGAGAAATACAATACACATATGTTGCCACCAACTGGTTTCCTCTTCGTGCCCCGCAGTTGGGGGAACCCCCCACCTTCCCAATTCCCTGCATCCTTGGGCTTGGGGTGTGGGATTCGTCCCTTCCACAGCCACTATTCGGCTGGGACAGTTTTTGCTGCTCCTGGTTTTTATTAATAAGGGAATTGCGTCTATGAATGGATAAACTTCGCAGTTTTCAATCCTGTTTTACCCGTTCACTCTCGGGAATATTTGTTGTAGTGAATACCCAAGGAAGCTCACACTGATATTCATACCCATTCCTCTTGCGTTAAAACAAGCCGGGAAACACGTTAGGCCATTTAAAAACTGGAAAATTGTCGTGTGGGCTTTGCTTCGGTGTTTTGGATTGTTTTGGTTTTGGGGTGGGTTTTTTGGTTTTGTTTCGTTATAAATCAGGAGTGTTAATTCTGTCGATGGTTCCCGGTTAGCCAGGGGCACCAGCAGCTCGCAGCACACTCCATTGCCGCTTGCCGGCCGCTTTCCTTCGCTCCCTGTACTCCGCTCTGCCTGCAAGGAGGGTTTCCCCGCTCCGAGTCCCCGCTTCCACCGCGAGGGACAGAGCAGGGCACTGGGTGGCGCTGTTGAGGCGGCGGAGCCCGGGGAGCCGCGGGGCCGGAGCGGGTTCCGAGCGGAGCCGAGCTGGGCCGGAGCGGGTTCCGAGCGGAGCCGAGCGGGGCCGAGCTGGGCCGGAGCGGGTTCCGAGCGGAGCCGAGCGGGGCTGAACGGGGCCGGAGCGGGGCCGAGCCGAGCCGAGCCGGGCCGGGCCGGGCCGGCGCTGCTGCGTCCGCCGTGCCCTGCTGGGGACCCGCGGGGGAGGATGGCGGCATCAGCTTCCCCTTCCCCCGCGCTGTTTGCTCAAGCACCGCAGAGGTCGCCACTTTGGGGCGTCGAGCCCACAAAGGGAACCGTATCCAGACACCGTTGGGAAATCCGGAGATGACTCTTCGCCGAGTTATCGCCCCTCTTACCTTCTGGTGTGGGAAAACTCCAGACCACTCTGGGGGCTTCTCGTGTGTAACAAATGGCTTAAAGTCGGCGGTCATCTAGGCTGGAGATTTTTTGAGTACCTACTTTGGGGAAGTGGTTACATTTACAGGTGTGTTCAGTCACTGCCACGGGGAGAGTGGCTTTAGGATGCGCATTGAAGCCGAGATCCTTGAACCATCAATCTGTCTCGAATAACAAATCTGATGACAGTTTAAGCCAGAGTTTTGTGGGCAGTTTTAACCTGGCATTGCCAGGGAAAGCAACTGTTTCACCCTCCTCCTCACTCTCCCTTTTCCTATGACACGAGAACTGTCCTAGGTTAGAAAGTAGTTGTTTGGGGAGAGGGAGCAGCAATAAAGTAAGATATAATTTGGGCTTCATGAAAGCAAAACAGCTGCTTTGGCAGCAATCTGGCTTTTGATGGCTTAGAGTGTCCTTAAAAGTACAGCATGACTTAACAAGGGCTTTCAGGTATTCTTCCCTCTCAGACCTTCCTCTCATGGCAGCTCCATTCCCATACTGCAACCACCTCCAAATCTGTGTCACAAAACCTTTAGATACAGAGCCCTGCACACCTCTGTCATCAGTCAAGGGACATATGGCACTGTCTGCTGCAAACAGGGGCAGAGGGCAGAAGGGTGTCAAGAGGGCTACTTGATCCCCCTCTCCGTAGGAGCCACCCTACTAGCCAAGTATCTGGTGTAAGCCAGGCTTATAACATGATCACAGAGTCACAGAATGTTCAGGGTTGGAATGGACCTTAAAGATCATCTAGTCCCAGCCTGCCCTACCGTGGGCAGGGACGCCTTCCACTAGACCAGGTTGCTCAGAGCCCCATACAACCTGGCTTTGAATATTGACAGGGTCATGGTATCCACAATCTCCATGAGCAGCCTGTTCCAGTGCCTCACCACCCTCACAGTAAAAAAATTCTTCCTAATAAGTAACCTAAATTTCCCCTCTTTCAATTTGTACCTATTGCTCCTTGTCCTATCACTCCAGTTCCTGATAAATGCTGAATGTTTGTCATTTAGCCAGGCAAGGGGGTGCCTCAGCAAGCTCGATGTCTGTGTGAGCCCTAAGGTGTGATTTCCTCGCATCAGACTTTCTCTGGCACTGTCAGAGGCAAGAGAGGATTAACACAGGTGTCCCTAGTCCATCCATCCATGGCTACTCTCAACACTGTGCCTTGGGAAACTGTTGCTGCCAGCCTCATTTGTGTTCCTTGGGCACTTGGTGGCCTTGTCTTGATTCAGGGGACTTCACATGTAGGATAATTTCTGAAATGAGATTTCAGGAGGAGGGTGGATTTGTTTGGTTTGGTTAATAACTAAATGTTACAGATTAATGTTTTCAAGTGAGCATTTATTATAAATGAAATAGCTTTTTTGTTTATTTGTTTTTTGGGTTTGCTTCTTTGTTTGTTTTTTTATTCCACCTTTTAATAGTTACATTTGAAGACTGCATGTCTCCTCTACCGATGAATGTACATTCCTCTGGAAATACACAGTATCCCATTGGCATGCTCCTTAGGTTTGAACAGGGATCAAGAGACAGTAGATGAGGCACAAATCTTTATGCCTCAATAGCAGCACTTAAATGACACCAAAACTTTGCTTTAGAAAATGACATAATGGGAATGGTGAGTCTCTCATGTCTATAGCTATTTCCTTCTCAGCCATAGCTCATGTGTGATCACACTGTCAGGGCAAGCAGGATAACGTAGGTCGGGAAGTTCGGTTTGCCTACCAGGAAGGAATTAAAAGTAGGAGGATATGATTAATGCCAATCCACACAGTGCTATAGAAACCAGATGTAGATGTGTTTCATTAGAAGTATATCACATCTACATTTATATGTTATGTTATGTTATGTCTGCATGGTTACCATTATCAAACAATCCTGTCTCCTAATTGTGATTTATAGTCACAAGTAGTGAGGAGAAGGGAGTTCTTGGCTGTCACTGTCCACAGGAATAGATTGTCACAAGCCACAGGAGAATAATCTTAATGAACTAACCTGACTTAATCTTCTGAGACAATGGGTTTGTTTGAGAGAGGTCAGACAAGATATATTTTGGGGGAGATTAGCATAGGCTATGGTTAAATAAATTGGTTACTGCAGAGTAAATTAGTGGATGAATTGATGGCATGTAAGCCACTCTTCAGCAACTATTGAGTACTCACTTTTACCCTGAGGGAATGGCTCCACGTGCATTTTTCCTCTCTCTTTTTTCCTGTTTTCCTGTCACCCTTAAGTATGTGAATACTCACCCCCAGCATACTCACATGCTTGGACCGGCAGAGTTTTTAGTGCTTCACTGATCCCTTCAGTGACCTGTGCTGAAGGCAGCTGCAGAGCACGATGGCCAGTTCCTGCAGGCTGCTCTCGAGTGGAAACGAGGAGGCAGTGCTAGCAGACAGCAGGACTGCCCTGAACAGCCTCTTCAGGAGCATTGCTGCCAGGATGACAGGAGCGGATCTGGTCCCCCAGTGACGCTGAGGTGGCTGAGCCCACTGCTGAGGGCTCTTATCTTGCATTGTCTCTAAGGTAAGGACTTACACACACCCTTTTACTGCAGATCAGCTATTGTGTAGGGCTTATCAAAAAGAAAAGCCAGAAGCAGACTCTTTGCAATGCATAGTTGTCTTTAAGTAAGAAAATGAGACAAAATAAGGATCTTTGTCATATAACAGTGAAAAGCTAAAACTGGAAGGTAGATGTATTCATGCTAGACAGAAGGCACATTTAATATATTGCAAGCTTTCTCTAAACAGTTATCTGAACAATGAAGGAGAGTGGTGGATTCTTATGTTTTGAAATCCTCTGAATGCTTTTTTGGAGGCTACGTTTTAGTTTAGTGAAATTTATTTGGCCAAGTACAAGAATAACTGAATGGATTTCCATAACAGGCAGGTCAGACAAAGTGATCTAGCAGTTTCTTCCACCTCTAAATTCCATGGAGCTATTGACAACCAGACTGATGTCAGGTGTGTTCCACACCTGTTTTCACGTGTAGCAAATTCTGCTGGAACTGTGAGAGTTACAGAAACCCATATGGGTGTAAGTAAAAGCAGAATCATGTCCTAAATTATGATTTTACGGTAACTGAGAATCCACTTGCAGATGTTAGTATAAATATCATGGGCAGTTTAAGGCTTATGAAGACTGGGTGCAGACAGACCTAACACTGTGGTTGCTTTCACCATATATAGTGACATTTTAGAGGCTTTCAGTGTTCTGGGAATTTAAATCCAAGGTTACCTATATGCAAAGATTTGCAGTGTCCAGAGAAAACCATTGGTCTTTAAAATTAAATCACTCTTGCAAAATTGAAACTTTCCAACTATTTCTTTTAAATATAATAGAGAAAACTATAAGTTGAAGCAAGTTAGAAGTTAATAGCAGGCAGGTTCAGACTGGAAACAAGTCATGCACTTTTGGATGTGTCCAGAACTCTTGGCTAGAATGGCCTGTGACTGTCAGCAAAAATGCCTGTCAGGATGGTTTGAAGTAATGGGTTTTAATGTGCAACCAGCGTGGAGCAGAAGGAAAAGCAGGTCAGTTAGAGGTTTCTTTTGTGAAGTCTAATTTAAAAGAAATGAGTTAATCACATGCCTATAGTCTAATGTGACAGTAGTGAGAGTCCAGTTTAGAGTGTCTCAATGTTAAAGTAGAAGCATTGTATTCTGTAGGATCCACAGATAACACCACATGAAACAAAGAGCACATGCAATTGAAGGTAGATCTGTACACAATGACTTCTGCTAGTGAATTAGACTGACCAGAGCCAGGCAGCTCAAGGTTGGCACATGTTAATCCACACAATTTCACTGCTGCCAAGCTCCTGGCAGGGCTGACCTTGACCAGTCTGGAGAGTCTGACTACCCCCGAAGGGGACCAGGTTCCCCCTGGAAGAATGCCCAGGCTCTCATCTCCAGTGGGCTGTTCACAGGATGGGGAAATACTCCTCTGCATTCCCAGATACCTTCAGATGAAGAAACTGGAATGAGTAATGGGTTTTACACATGCCAGCATAGTGGTTTTTAGAAGCCTCCACAACTGGTTGCAGGTAGTTGCCTTTATTAATCTCCCTTCTTCCTGGGCAGAGCACTGAAGTGGTGCAGCCAGTCACAGCCTGCTTGCAGCATTGCCCTGGCGTCTGACAGCCTGGTGGTTGCAGCTGTCCTCCCAATAGTGATGCCAATAGAGGCAGTGCAATTCCTGGCCACCACATGGGAACAAAGACACAGGGACCTCTAAGGTAAGCACTTGTCATTTTTTTATAATGACAACAACAACAACAACAATAAAATTTAAGAATAATTTACATTAAATACAAATTTTCATTGACTTTAAATTTCCTTTGGAATGAAATTTTCATTAACTGAAATAAAAAAAGAGTGAATGAGGCTTTCCTAGAGTGTATGAGATTTAGGCAGGGGCATAGGACACCCCTTTTATTCATTTTTAGGATGCTCTTTTATCTGTTGCTGGTACTTACCAAACAGTTCAATCAAAGTTGCCACTATACCTAAATAATTACGTGGTCTCTTGCTTACTTCGCATGAATACATATTGCAGATCAGTGTTAGGAAGGTGAATATGACTAAATTGATAGGCCCTCCCTATCATCACCAGCTCCACGAGGGATGGGTCACCATCCTGCAGGCCTCTGAGTACAACTACCCCAGGAGACCTCAAGAAATGCAGCTGCATTCATACAAGTTAGAGGCCCATTTTCTGCCCATGTTGTATGAGAATTCACCAGAAATCTGAGGATACATGTGTCTCTTATTCCTTTCTCTGTAAATCCCACATCAGAGCATCAGCTCTCAGTTGCTGACGTATTTTTCATCAAAAGTAGCTAAAAACCAAGAGTGAAACTAACATTTGTGTGCTGCTGTGCAGCTACCAGCTGGCTGCTGAGCAGCGTGGCTGTGTGGAAATTTGGCTGTGACATACACAGTTTACCAAGGAAGGGTGCATCTTAAGATGGGACCCAGCACCTTTTATGACAGCACTAGCAATCAATTCCTACCCCAGGAGTCTGGATTTTTTTCCAGTCCAAATTCTTTCTTGCCTGTAATGTACACTTATGTTTTAGGAAGCATGCAGGATCCATTTTGTGGAGCTCTCTGTCCTTCGTGGATTTTCTTGGCATGTGGTCTGGGTTGAATATTGGATTGCAGCATACAACAGCTGAGCTGTTTAGGTTATTAAATGGTCAGGCAGTCAATAGCTGAAGATTTTTGCTCCATGTTACCCAAAGCATCCAGAATGTGTGCAAATGTCTGGCAGTGTTGCATTGTGGAGCAGGAAATGAACCTGAAGAGAGCAGTACTGCTTAAAAATAACAAGTATCAGAGAGTACTAATGACCTTCAGCAGCTTGCACACAAAGCAGGTGAGATCTCATCACAGGCAAACACTCTTCTGGCTTTCCACTACGATTTGATTTGCACAGGCAGCTGTGTCACAGCCCTTTGACAAATGTACTTTTGGATGTATGTGCTGATAACAAAGCAAACGTGAGCAGTGACAGTCTGCAGAGACCACTGGCTCTTCTGATCTTTCACTAAAAATGTTTTCAGTTCTGGTTATGAGGGCAGATCTCAGGCACAGCTTTATGCCTGTTGTCAGATTGAAGCCTTGACAATGAGGTCTTTCCCTGACCAAAGCCGCAGGAGTAGGTGACACATCAGAGCTACCAGTGAATTGACAGAGATCTGTCTGGGAGTATTAATGTGCCCTGATGTAGAGTTCAGCTTCTCCTGCTGCTGCTCACTGTGCTCTGAAGTGACATCAGCTCCCTGGCCTTTGTGGGAGAAAGTCTTTCTGCTGCTGGGAAGTGGAAATTGTTCAGGTAGATACCAGCATGGAAGCAATGTCATGAGAAGACATGTGAACACCACGTACATCTGTCAGGGAGAGCTGTGAGCCTTGCTACCCATTGTCCCCACTGCTGATACAGGCAGCCACTGTGCCTCTGACCCCCAGGCAGGGAACAGCATCCCTGGCAGGAATGGAGTGCTGTAAAGGCTGGTGGTTTTCCCAAGATCTTTCCAGAAAGTCAGCATCTTCTTGAAGTAATTAAAAGCAGTTGTGTTATGATGTGGACTGACTCTTAAAGGAGTTGAGAGGCTAAAGAGACATCCTCCCATTGCATCTTCCTGTGTTTCAGTGAGTGGATTTTCCTCACTGTGGCTGGAGGACACACAGTGATCCAGCAATTAATGTAACTCTGGTGCTCCTGTCATGTGCCTGTTTCTATATGTTAATCATAGCTTACACTACTGATTTTATTACACAATGGACTGTGCAGACAAACACACAATTTAGCATAATAAATAAATAGAATCATTTAGGTTGGAAAGGATCTCTAAGCCCAGCTGTTAACCCAGCACTGCCAAGTCCGCCATTAAACCATTATTTTAACATTGATTTTGCAAACACTTATATTCTATGACCAATGGTAAAACATGTCATCCTCTATCAGCTATCTGTCTGAAACTCTGGGTCCTTCTGGACTTAATATTTAAAAAGTCCCTTGTGTGAAAGTACCTTCTGGAGAGGCCTGTTGTCCTCCCACAACATTTAATGCCACCTGCAGAGGTTTTAGCTTTCTGAGGTCAAGAAAGATTATTTTTTTTTTTAATATGCTCATCTGACAGCAGGTTGTGCTGTCCCTACTGTCCTACTGCGCCAAACCAGGGAGGATGAGCTTCAGGCTCCAGTCTGGTCATGAGAACCCAAACATGACCCTTAACATGATCCTTCAGAACCAGTGGATAGACTCTAATTATTTTCATTTACTAAAATAGACATGATAACATATTAGGCATATGATTGCTGGGAATCATGTTACAGCAGCTTAAGATCTTGCAACCTATCATTTGACCTAATCAAACACACTCATTCAGACCATGCTTATCTATATTTTTTGTGCAAATGCCTTAGCAATTTTGGTGGGTTTTTTTTTTTGCAATGGGTTTGAGCTTATCATGTTCTGTGACTCAGATGAGTATGCACCATAAATTCCGGCATGTACAATCCCACATGCACGAAGCAAACAGATTACAGCAGACACAAGCCCCTTTAATGCAGATGCATTAAGGATCTCGGTCCCTCTGCTAGTCCTGCAAGAGTCACCAAGCCTTAAAAGGTTCATTTCTCTCACTCTCTGCTCTCTAATCCACAGTACTGATGGATTTGTCCTGCATATTGCAAGGAATATTAAGTATATCCATGACTTCAAGACCAAAATCAAGGGTGTAGATGTACAAAGAAAGATAAATTCTCTTTACAAAAATCTCTGGATTTTGTAGCATTGCTGAATACTTCTGTGTCCTGCTGATTGCCTTTCATTAAAACACCTTGGCAGCAAAGTGCCACTGAAAAGATCCATGCCACATCCTATCAAGCTATCATTGAAAAGGCAGTTACATTAGAAAATGAGAGCACAGCATGATCCCTTGACAGGCTCACCTAGAGATATTCTCAAAGTATTTTCCTTCCCACATTTTCTGAAGATTAGTATTAACTGATATAAATTATTATTAACAATTAACTCAATGAACACATTTTCTGAAAGAAAAACACAAGATGTTTAGCTACTGTGATGACACACAAGGCACAGATTTCACACCATTGGGCTGCAGATGGCTGGGTAAGCCTGTAATGCTGGGGAACGGCGTCTTGATTTGATTTCTGCAACAGCAGCAGCATAAATCTCCAAGTGCTGTCTAAGACCCCAAGTCCATTCACTCTAGCAGACCTATTTAATTGCATGGCTTTTGGCCAAATATGTCATGGGGAAGAATCATATTGTAATGCAATAGCACCCTGACTCTGCAGGATTCTGTTTGATCTTGCCTGTATAGATGGAGCCATGTCCTTGCTATGACAGCATTATGGCGATGTTCTGCAGCCCTTTGAAGATCAGGGGTTTTCTTCATTTTGTAAGTTGTACTCCTTGCTGGAAGGAGACCCATCCTGAGTGGAGACAGAGAAATATTGGGAAAAGCAGAACTAAATTAGGGAACACCTTCTCATAAATCTCTGTTCTCAAAAGAACAAGAGAAAATTTTGCCAATGCCCTTTGCATTCTGGTCCAACAGCGGTGACAGTTAACAGACATTTCTTTCCCCACTTCCCTTCCAGACACATCTGCTGGGTCCTTTGAACCTACAGCTTGCCTCCTCCTAGTGCTCTGGAACAGCAGCTGGTGGCTTTTCCCTAGATTCACCCTCTGGTGTTCCCAGCTGATGGATGTACCAAGGCTTTGTCTCTCCTGGTACCCAGGACAGCAGGAATTTGTATCCATCCTTTAGTTAGAATTACTCATAACAAAAGAAAATACAGGCACATTGATTGTGTCTTTTATTCAAGAAAAGTGGGTGAAAGTATTGAGGTGATTTGTGAAGGCAGGCGAACACCAGTCGTTGAAGAGACCTGTAACATTTTTACTGCTTCCTCAAAAGTACAAAGCCATTCCTGAGGGACTCAAGCTCAAGTCCAGGCCTTAGCTAGGGATACTTCAATAGCATCTGTGCACCAACACTCACAGTACATAAAAACAGAGTACCACCTCACCCTTTCCTGAGGTTTGATTTTTATTTTTAGAATGGAGCAATGGAAAACCAAAACCTCAACTCCTTCTCAAAGCTGCCTTTATCTTGCATCCTGCCTTTGAGTTTGCTTAGCTGCTCTAGCCTTTCTCTTCTAGAGGAAGTAAAGGGCCATGTGTTTCAATGAGCTGTCAATGTTTGCCTTTTAAGACATGAATTTATTCCCCCTTTCTCCATTTCACACAAACAGTGCAAGCCTAAGGTAATCTTGAAGATTCAAGAGGCAGAATAACATCTTCCCTATTGGAGCTACCAAAGACATCAGAAACCCCCACCTGCATGTTCAAAGGGAGTTTACAGGTACACATGAGAACTGAGGAGGCTCAGAGTGATGGTAACTCATGTGTGGGTGTTGTGGCCTCAGAGGGAGGTTTCCTTCCTTTACCCCTCTCAGTTTTTTGTCCATTGCTAACCCAACAGAGTTGCAAATGGTTTTCCATGTGTTGGTGCCTTTTCAGCCCTCTAGAGCTCCAGTGCCCGTTCTGCCCTCAAGCAGAGTGGTCTTTCAGCTGAGGTCTTTTGGGAATACCTGAGTTTGGGATGCGGGCTGTATAAGCAGCCTGGTAGTGCCTACTGTGATATCATACCTCTTAGGCAAAAGACTTGTCTCCATGGTCTCCATTTATAGCTGAACAGATGGGAAACCTGAATGCCAGACTTTCTTTGCACAAATATTTCAGACTCATGTTGTGCAAAAAATGGTGTGCTGTGCAAAGCAATGAAAGACACATTATGAAAGATGCTACATTAGATTTACCTGTGAAGAAGACCCTGAAGAGAAAAGGTCACAAAAAAGTGAAAAAGATAATTCTATAAATACAATTTTTTATCAAAGCAAATGATGCTGTGACCATCAAGACTTGCTTCCTGTCAAGTTTTGCTTCTGTGATGTCTACTAAGGTTGTGGCTCTGCTGATCTCAGTTAGGAAATTTATTTTAGTCATTTTCTGGACACTGTTTCAGCCAGTGCTCAAAATACCTTAATATTTTGGAAATTTCTCTATCATTCTTATTAATTTCATAGAAACTGGCATCAGAGTTAAAAAACACTGACAAATTAGAAAAAAAGTTAAAATTGAGGAGGTAAAAACAACTTGCCAGGCTTTAAAGAGATAAGGTAAAAAACAGTCTTTTGAAAAACCACTCTTAAAAAATGAATTAGAAGTGCCCATTGCAGTTAATCCCCCTTTCATATCCCAATATCTTAGCTGTTTTTTTGCCTGTGCAATGGAATATCTACATTTTTAAATGCCAATGAAGTTTAACAACTCTTAGTCACAGGGAGTTGCAGGCGATTAATAATGATTCTGGCATAGTGAAAGCTTCCTCTTACAAGTATTTTCACTTTTTTCCATCATTAATCTTGGATGATCTGTCCATGTCTCTATCTTCTCTCTTCCAGGATCTGGTCTTCCCCAAAGCAGCTCAGCAGTTGTGTGGGCTGCTCGAGCTGGCTGCAGCAGGGACAGCAGGGCTGCACAGTGCTCTGAATCCTTATCATGTGTCTGCTACAGGGAACCCCTGTCTCATCTGCTGTCATTTGTTTCGTCATCTTTTGGGTGGCTGATCAAACCCCTCAGCAAATGATCATTGTTTCAGTAAATGAAGTCAGGACCAAAGTTCCCCAAGGCGTGGAGGTGCTTAGAGCTAGTTCGTGGTGACATGTTACACTTGCTCATCTCTAGTTCTTTCTCAGAAACAGAGAGGAATAATTCATTGAATCAAAATCTAAGAGTTTTTTAAAATGTTTTTTACTTGCTTTCTGTCTTCCTACAGAAACCAGGAGCCCCACTGAGTATTCCTCATTTCCCTCTCACCCTCTTGATGGGGGATAATTACCCAAGAATCACCTTGTGTGTGCAGGGTTAGGCTTTGTACAAACCACAAAAGGGGCTCACAGGATCTCTACAGGGTATATGTAAATAGCCCTGAGACCATGTTTAAGTGTCAGTTCTCTTTTGCTCATGTTTCTTGACTATATGAGCACCTGTGGGGCTGCCTCTGACTTGGCCTATGTAGGTCTCTAGGTTAAGTCCTGGAGGTTTGGGGGAGCACTTCCCCACAGTGTGGATGGGCTCCAGCACTTTATGCCTGGCCAAAACCTTCTATGTCCATATGCTGAGTCTTCATATGACCTTTGCTCAGCAGGCCAAGCTGCTGGAGCACTTTTCTAGGAAAGCCCATTGCTGTTTAGCACAGGAGAAGATGGAATGTGAAAACCTGAGCTCAGACCAAGGTCCTGAGAGTGGTTTTCACACTCTAGGCTGAATCAATTTGGCAATTCAGACATCAGGCATGGGATGATCCTTTCCTCCTTGTTCCAGGTGTCCTTGGGTCGGGTGGACCCAGCCAAGTGCACTCTTCGCTGCCTGCTCTGTTCCCTTTCACCTTTCTGCTCCCACACAAGACAGGATGGAGAAGAGCAAGTGAAGCCTTTCCCTCATGGTGGGGTGTCCCATCAACACCTGGCACAGACAGGGATAGTTAGTCAGAAACCACTGGAAACAGAGCAACCTGGGAGGAATCTGCTCCCTCACACAGCTGCTATTGCCTAACGTGAGCTTTGCACAACACAGTAATTGGTTCCAACTGACTCACAGCAGAGCTGGTGGGGAAAAGTTCACGTCAGGAAGGGCGTGCGGCTCTGCTGGGGACACGGCATCGCAGAGGTCCTCAGCTGGCAAAGGAGCTGGGCACAGAACAGCAGAGGTGATGCTCCACTGAGTGTCACGGGGAGAGCTTTGAGTAAGGAAACACAGCCAGATCCTTTCTGTTCTGAGCAAGGAAATACAGCCACATCCTTACTGTTCTGAGCAAGGAAACACAGCCACATCCCTTTCTCTGCATTCTGTGTAGAGGGCTTACTCCTCTGTCCAGAGAGGGCACTCTTATGGCAGATATTTTAAGAGATCTGCAGAAGCAAGTGATAGCATGGCTGATTGTAAACTATTACTAATATTAATTAAGAGCGTTTCTTACCTTTGATCTAAGCTGTGAATATTATATGAGCTCAAATCAACTGTATTTGAAAATATTTGAAATGTTTAAAACAGACTCACACTTCTCTCTTTGTTTGTTGTTACCGGCCAATAACATTAGCACTGCTTAATATTGTATGTATTAAAATGGGGATAAGTGACAACATAAAGGCAACATGAATTCAGTCTTTATTTACACAGGCAAACACTAGGATTTACTCATTCTTGGTCTGCATTTGTTGTAGCCCTACTTAAGCTGACAGCCAGAGTGAAACCAGGTTCAGAGGTTTCAGAGGCACCGTGGTTTCAGAGGCACCGTGGCTCCCTTACAGCGATAATGTAACACATTTGAGTGAGATGAGTTTTGAGACAAAGGATTGTTTCACACTAGAGTTGTGATTTCTGACACTACCCTTTCCAGAGATTTATAATATCGATCGGATAGGGCTTTCTTTCTTTTATTTTCTTTCCTTTCCTTCTTTTATTTTTTTTTTTTAAAACTGGTTTATATATGAATGAGGCAATGCCCTTTTCTTTTATTTTCTGTTCTTTTTGCTACAGCTCACTGGCTGCTTCCCTTTTTTCCCAGCCTTGTAGTATTTCCACCCTCCTCTCCCTTCCCCCAGTCTGCCACAGTGTCAGTGAGAAACAAAACTGCTGAAACCTGAGCTTTCTGGCTAGAGAAGATGAAGAATGAGAGGAGGTGGTAATTAAACCCTCCCCCATATTATTCATGCAAAGGAATTGTCTTTGAACACCACTTCATCCTGGGAGCCTCTCTGAGTTCAAAGAGAAAGTTGAGTTGTTGTCATTCTGGGGCCATAATCTAATCACGGTGTCCCCCTTTGATTTAAAAATCTTCTTAGGAGGTGGCAAATATCTCTCCCTGTCTACCCTTTTATATTTTATTTTTAATTTTTAGTCTTAAGAATGTGGTTCTTGTTGTTTTGGCTTTTTTCTTGTAATGCAGAGTTTTATCACCCGAGTTAGACTGGTTCCTGTCCCTGGCTGTGGTTTAAGAGATCTAAGCCTTTAACAGTATCAAGAACAGAAAAATTTTCCTTTCTGTTATTCCAGACAATTCTCTGTTTGCACGATAAGACCAAAAGGCTCCCCAGGAGCCCTCATCTTCCAAGGTATTTCCAGATTCACACTTTCAGAAGCTGCTGTGGTATAAGTGGTGCTTCTTGGGACAGGCATCTAGTATCTACTGGGATAGATCTACCCTGTTTAATCACTTGGCAGCTAAAGAGCACTGAAGGTATTTCTTCATCCTCTTCTTGCCCTGTTTGCTCTGCACAAGCACAGCACAACATCTCTAACATCAGTCCATTTCCACACAGACCATAAATGCTGTCACTTACACAGAAAGTAGGACACAGTGATCTTAGCTGTCTTTTCCTTTTCAAGTTCATTCATTACATGATTCTCTAATTCTCTGATACACACATTTAACATGTTTGGTGTTCTTCCTTGTGAGGGCTATTCTGCAGCAGTGACTTGAAGCAGATAAAAATCATCCATTATGATTTCTGAGATTTTCAAGTGAAAGCTCCAGTATTACTCGAAGGGTTGGTGAGACAGGGCCTATTCCCACTTCTACCAGCTGCCCTCCAGGTAATGTCCACTCTTGCTGTCAGAATTTATTGGGTGTGTTCAGGACACACATACTTATTCAAGGTGCTCCTGCAGATTCTTGCAGAGTTCAGAGTCTGCAGATAAATAAAGGCAAAATTAAGTTATGGTCACTGCAGATTCGGGTGTTCTGAGCATATGCAAGTGATTGCAAGGTGAATTTTGGCTCCTTGGCAGCGTAGTGATGCTGAGGAATTGCCTGTCCAATTGTAAGCGTGAACACCTGGGCTGTGTGTCTCGTCTGAGGCAAGATTTCAGGACATCTGAACACTGCCCTTAAATTCTATTGTAAAAAATGTAAACAAAATGGATAATTTCGTTGTGGACAATAAAAAAATGTTAGGAAAAAATCAATAATAAGAAAAGTAATGACATATAAAGTAGATTTCTCTGTCAGTTTAAAGCTTTCAACACATAGCTTCATTTCAAAACCACCAAATTCTAGTAGCTCACCTTGAGCCCATATGGCTCTGCCCAGCAGACACACTTTGAAAAAAAGCCTTACCCTTTTTTTTAGATGTCTAAATATACACCTGTCACACTTATTTTTAACTTCTTGTCTTCGATTTTTAGTTCTAACAATTTTTAGATACAGATTTACAGCAGAGTGATAGTTTCTTTTAATCTGTATCTGGTCAAATCTCTTTTGTGCTGCTTATATAATTATCATTTTAAAAGCTGCTAAGTACTTTTTCCATATACTTCTCACGCTTGAGTTCATCTCTGCTAACTTTATGTATCTAAATATTAGGTACTGAGCTCAAGATGGTTACTTAGCTTCTCTCACTTTTCGACAGAGACACATAGGCACTGACAATGACTGTTCATCCCTTCCTGAGGTTGCTTGGACTACTGTTTTGTGAGGAATCTGGAGTGGTCATTAAAAGGAAGTGCCTAATTCTTAGGCAGCTAAATGAGAAGAAGCTTATCCTTCATACCCTCAGTGTTGGCTTTCACAGCAACCAAATCTGCTTCATTAAGAACAGAACCAGTTTAGCTAAAATTCTGCATAATTATTACATAAAACATCTGATATTCCCAAATGCCAGTAGGGCACAGCTGATAAATCTCTGCCTTGTTTCCTGCTTCCCATGTGAAAATGGCCAGGCTGAACACTGGCTGGTTTGAGTTAGAACAAAGAAAAGGGAAGAGAAGATCACCTGAAAGATGCCTCCCTCTGTAAATGTGTATTCAAATGCACCGGAAGATGACATGAAAGAGAGCAGATTTTGCAGCAGTCTAGTTAGAGATTAATGCTTGTATTTTTTTAGATAAGCCTCTTCATATAGCTGAATAGCTCTTTTTTCTGGCAAATATGAAATACACCATAACATGCACAATGGGGTGAAAGTCTCATAAACAGACTGTTTGAAAGAAAGTAGCTGTCTTTTGCTAAACAGATGTGGGTTCAATTTCAGAACTCAACAATAAAAGAATAGAATGCTTCACAATGGGGAAATAAATAACTGAACAATAGCATGGAAATTCTTAATTTTCTGTAAATTAAGCCAGACTGTTAGAATCACAGCTTCTGTATTTAGTAAAAGATATTGCAATTCTGTGGAAGCTGGTTGTCCTTCTCTTAGGTGATGTTTATCTACACAAAATACACATGGAAGGATACCAAAGTGTGGTTCTTGAATCTCTCTGTAATTTTATGTTGGTCAGTTAACAAATTCAGGATGCCCTGACCTAATCTGAATGAATTTAGGCTATATGAAATCACATAAACATCCACAGTAGAAAAAGAGTATTCTGTTCAGAATAAAACCAAACCACAGCCAAACCACCCCACTATAACCCATACCCCAGATCTCTGGTTTCCATTCATAAAAGCCAAATGAAAGAATAGGCAAGGTTATTGAGGTGGCTTCCTGAGCCACACTTCCAGCATAACGTGACAAAGGCTGAATTTGTTAGAATTGGCAGATTCAGTGACTCCTAATCAAAGTTGTGGGTCTGGTTCCTTAAAATGACCAACACAACTGTGATCAGCAATTGCATCAACATTAGGCAATTTTGTAATGTGTAATGTGGTTTACATCTGTGGCTAGAAGGCAGGAAAAACTAACTTTTTTAAATAGGCATTGTTTTTTGGTTTGTTTTTTTTTCTAAGATAGAAAACAATGTAAAAGCCTTATACAAAAAAAAAAAATACCTCAAATCACTTATGTTTACAATTGTGTTTATTTGTTTCAAGAACATATACAAAGTAGCTAAATCTTACCATTATTTTCACTGACATATATTGGGTCTGTTTCCTTTGTGCTCCACTGTTTGTGATTAACATCACCATAAAGAAGGCAAAGCCATGATTGTTACTACTGTAATTAGAGAAGAAAATATCACCTGATTGAAATAAAGAGTAAGTTTCACAATACACCAGGGCAATTAATTGAGTAACTTGGGGCAAGAAGCTTTAAATTTGAGTGGAGGGTTATGAGGCTCTTAACTGAGTTATTCATTAATATTTGTCATCTACAAAATTAGTTTACTTTCTTTGAAGTCTTTAGACACTTGTAGATTATTGTGGTAAAATCATCTTTATGGTATTGGTCATTTAATTAGTCAATGATGTATTGGCAAGCCAGTGTTATGTCACATCCCCATCTGCTTTCATTACTGGCATCTGTGATGATCTTTCTCTTTCATGGTCTGAGGTCAGCCCTGGTGACTTGCATCGTGGGTGCCCACCCTTCCTCTGAAATTCCCTGAACCCTACTGTCACTTTCCTTCTGATGCTTTTAATTTCCATTTGCATTTTTCTCCCCACTGACTTTCAGTGATGTGTGTCCTTCTCTGGACTTTGTCTGTGCTGCTAACAGAAGGCTGTAGGTATTTTAAGGTGTTTTCTGATTTACACAAACAGCTGTATTTTGCACCTGTATCATAACAGAAAAAATCACCCCAAATTCCAGCATTTAGTGGCAGCACATGGAGACTCACTTTCATGCTTTCACCAGCCTGAGTGTCCATATTTTCTCAGTGACAAGAATTCCATACTTATCTCCAAAGATTCATGGAACCCTAGGAGTGATATTCAAATTTTAGTCATTTCACTTTAGCAGGTTTGGTTCTCATGCAGTCAAAGCCCAAGGGTATTGCTTTGAATGCTTAACTAGAAGCTAGAGCCAGATAAACACAGAGCAGAAGGCCAATGAGATCCTATTGTAACTCTATCAAGCAAACACAAACCCCTCCCTGACCATCAGCCTGATTCCAAAAATGTGCTTAATGGAAGATTCATGTGCCAAAGGACTCCTGTTACTGGACTGTGCAGAGCTGAGGTATTATTGAATCCCATGTCTTTCTCTGTATTTCCAGCTTTGTGACTGGAGCTCATGTCCTGCCCTGCACTGTCCCAGTAGCTGTAGAAACCAATGGAAATATAATTGAACATGTGAGATTCAGTTAATTCAGTTATTCAAAGCATGTGGCTGCACTATCTTCCAAAACACCCTCCAGCCAAGCAACCCTGCACTTGGCCATAGCTAAAAAATGTTCTAAAATACACTTCTGAGGTCAGCAGCTCTGTGATACGGCTGAGGCAGTGCAGGGCTCAAGCCTTGCTGAGCACATTTCATACAAGGCTCAGAGACACCGCTGCTGCTGCTGCTGCTGCTGCTGCTTGGAGGAAGCTCATCCAGGCTCGTTCTTAAAAAGTCACAGATATGCACTGGAAAATCCTTGATATTTATTTTTGGATACAGGGCTAAACCCTGGCTTTGTAGATGTGAGGAGAGTTTCCATTGATTAGATTAGAGCCCAGACTTCTTTTTCCAGCTTGATTTCTAGCTGAGCCCTGTCTCAAGCTGCTTCCTGGAGGAGTGGCAAGGAGAGTTTTGCTTTTTATGTTCACCAAGGGCAGAGTCTGAGGCTGGGAATCAGCCGTAGCTACCACCATTGCACTGAGTGATTAACAGGAATTTGATAGTGGGACACTCTGGATACAGAGTATCTCAGTATAGATTTGAGTTCTGGGTAGCTGCAGATTACTAATCTCTGCAGTTGCTGCTGAGAAATTTTCTGGTAATAGCTAACAAATTCTTCTGAGATCAGCTTCCTTACCAGAAGGAAACACATTTACTCAAATGGATTAAGTTTCTCATCTTTTATTTTTAATTTCTTCTCTTATTGCTATGTGCAAAATAAGAATACCCAGCTCATATCACCTTTTCTGTCTGTAGATTTTCATCCTTCTCCAAGGAAGGTCAGGTTTACCCCCTTTGCAGATGGAGAAACTGAGTCATAGGGAGAAGTGTCTGAGGTCATTAAGAAGCAGATGGAAAAAACTACTGTGTAAACTGGTCAACTGGTCTCTGGAGTCCTTGCCCAGTTGTTTCCTCCTTTAAATGTCAGTCCCACAGGGTTTAAGGCAAAGCTCATGGTGATAAATGGGAAACTCCCCACTGATTTAGGTGGTCTTTGAAATCAACATACATCCCTCTCTCTCTCTCTCCCTCTCTCTCTCTTCCCTTCTCTCTCCACATATATATATATACCCTTCCACAACCTCAAGTGATTTTAATATCTTATCATAATATCTTGATCTCATCCTCATCTACAAAGTATTAGATTGACACAGCAGTTACAATTCATGTGGTCAGTCAACAATAACATTATCATCACTGCTGCAGGATGATTGAGGGGCTGATTAAACACACCCAGAGGAGAGTTTGCCTAGTGAAAGATGCAGAGTCCATTGCTATAGATCTGGATGTCGAGCAGACTGGCCAGACCTAGAAGTCTGCTGCCCTGGAACATTGAAAGATTTCCTCTGGTTGGATGATGCTGTGTGGGGCTCATGAGCTGGGTCCAGCTGTGTGAAACACATGAACCACACCATGCCACCAGAGACAAGAGGAGACAGTCCCGCCCCCCTCCAGTGCAGAGGCAACATTTTACAGGAGAATGTGGAGCCCCCAAAGTTACCTTCCAAGCCCAATACTGGATCTTCTGTTCTTCATCACACCTCCCAAATTTCTGCTCTCCCAGATCACAAGGATTCTTCTCTTGACTGTGGGAAATCTATAGTCTGTGATGAGGTCAGGGCTGGGCAGCATACAGGCAGCTCTCCCTCCAGGGAGGGCTTCCCCTCCAAGGAGGACATCAATATGGCACTCCATCCTACTCCCAACTCCCACACTCCAACCAACATGCTCTGTGCATGTGTTCAGTGTGCCCCAGGTGGATCTGACCAGCTGGATGGGACACAGAAACTCCCAGAGATGCCACAGTGCTATAAATGAGACTGTACCACTGGGAGTCTGAGCTGGTAGCCTTTTGTCTGGTTTTCCCTTCCTCTGAGTAAAGTATCACCTAAAACATGTCTCCTTGAACTGCCCAGATGGCTGAGGTGTCACCAGATGTCTGTGTTTCTGTGGGTGCTGTTCTTTAGCTGGGTGTTCACTATGGGAGTGTTCATTGTCACCACTGAGCTTTCCAGCTCTGACATCCAGGATGGTGCCTGGGGTCCCAGTGAGGCTCCAGGAGCAAGGCAAGCACAGTGTCTTTTCCAAGGTCTGGATGGGAACCAGAGCTGGCAATGCTTTGGGTTGCTCCCTGGGTCTGCTCGCTCCACTTCCTCTGCCCATTCTTGCTCAGTGCTCCTCTAAGTATTTTCTCTAAGAAAAGGCAGCAATAACAGCTCCAGCGTGCCCCACACCTTTTTAAACTATTTTCAAAGTTTTTATTTCCTAAATGTAAGAACTAAAACCTTCCAAGTCACGTAAGTGCTACTAATCAACATTTTCCTGCCCAGCCTGTTAAAACTTCCACTAACTTATCCTGAGTCCCCCATTAAAGATATGATTACATTTTGTATCCGATTTCTCCTATAATTAGATTGGACAGACACTGTTAGTCTTACTGAGAATGAGACTATCAGTAACAAAACACTCCATCAATTTCCAGCACTTTAACAAGATCCTCCTTTTTATTTTATCAGTCTGATGTGAATCCCTCTGATCAGATGTTAACAAGCCAGGCTATTTTCCCTCGATAATCCTCTAGCACTATAAATATATATTCACTACTCAGACATCAAATCACATGGACTGTAAGGGGTTTTAGGTTTCCCACTCTCACCGTATTTTTATAAATATTTTTTTAAAAAATCTCTCATGTTAGTTGTTCATAACAGCAGCATCAGTATCATATGCTGGGAAGAAAAAAAATAGTTGGCTTTAAGGAAAGTTTATTTATGTTACTACATGCTGTAAGGAATGTATTTGATTTATGTTGTATTATCCATATACCTAGTTTTTTATGGATTTTATCAGTGACCTACAACTGTCTGTCAAGTACACCTCATTTTTGCTGGATGGGTAAAGATGTGACCTTTGGTGATCACAACTGTGTAACAGACAAGAGCTGAATTCTGTTTTGCCCTTGGAACGAGAGCAACACCACCACCACCTCCCAGGAGCTCAGTATGTGAGGGATGGAGCACCTCTCCTACAAAGATAGGCTGAGGCAGCTGGGATTGTTCAGCCTGCAGAAGAGAAGGCTTTGGGGAGACCTCTTTGCAGCCTTGCAGGGCCTAAAGGGGGTTTAGAAAAATAAGGGAGAGGGGCTTTATTGTGTTGGAAAACAGCAGCAGGACAAGGGGCAATTGTTTTAAACTTAGAGAGAGCAGGGTTAGATTAAGTATTAGGATGAAATTCTTTACTCAGAGGGTGGTGAAACACTGGAACAGATTGCCCACAGAAGCTGGGATTGTCCCATATCTGGAAGTGTTCAAGACAAGTTTGAATGGGGCCCTGAGCAACCTGATCTAGCAGCTGGCATCCCTGCCCATGGCAGAGGGGATGGAACTAGTTGGTCTGTAAGATTCCTTTCAACCCAGGACATTCAATGATTCTGTGATAAATAATCATAAACTCTTTTCATACCCTCTTTTCATACCATGTCTCACAATTAACACTCAATCAGCACTAAAGATGTTTTCTTTACATATGGAAAAATTCACCTTTTGTGAACAGGTTAAAAATCATCTTAACATACATCTAAAAATCTGAATCATACTAAAAATAATTTAATTTATAGCAAAAATAGAACAGATAGTGAGTGATGGAACTATCTCCAGCAAAACAGTAACACAACTTACTTCTCTAATGACACGTGATTGTCCTGCCCTTTCTGTGAAAAAACTTACCCTCTGACTGCAGTATTACTAATTTTCCTTCTGTTAAGCCATCTTGAACAAAGAGTGGTTGTTGGTATTGAACATCCTCTGTAAAGATTAATACACAGATTCTTCCAATGCTTTTTTTCTTCTCTGTCATTTTTAAAAGAGTTTTTATTTTCTTGAAATTTTGAAATTCAAATTTTTTTGAAAGTTTGAAATTTAGCCCAGAGAACTTCCACTGCCAAGCAAAACAAAAGCAGAAACAGGATCAATAAGTAAAGAATTGTGTAATACACTGATGCCAATCACCATGTGTGTTGCTTTTGCATGGCCAAGTTTGGTGGCCGGGTCTGTATGGGGTGGCTTCTCTAAGAAGCAGCCAGAAGCTTCCCCCATGTCCAGCAGAGCCAATCCCAGCCAGCTCCAGGACAGATGTGCCACTGACCAAGGCTGAGCCCATCAGTGATAGTAGCAATGCCTCTGTGATAACATATTTTAGAAGGCAAATAAAAAGTTATTGCACAGAAGTAGTTACAGCCAGAGAAGACTGGAGTCAGAATATGTGAGAGAAACAGCCCTGCAGACACCCAGGTCAGTGAGGAAGGAGGGGCAGGAGATGCTCCAGGTGCTGTAGCAGAGATTCCCCTGCAGCCCCTGGTGCAGAACATGGTGAGGCAGCTGTGCCCCCGATCCACCTGCAGACCATGCCAGAAGAGGTGGATGCCTAAAAGAAGGTTGTGAACCTGTGGGAAAAGGGGTCCTGGCAGGGACCCTTGGACAGAAGGGTCCACACTGGAGCAGGTTTGGTGGCAGGATTTGTAACCCAGTGGGGGATCCATGCAGGAGGGGGCTGTTCCTGAAGGACTGCACCCTGTGGAAAGGGAGCCACACTGGAGCAGTTCATGAAGATCTGCATCCTCCCATGGGAGGGACACACATTGGAGAGGTTCATGAAGAGCTGTCTCCTGTGGGAGGAACCCCACACTGGAGCTGGGGAAGGACTCCTCTCCCTGAGCAGCAGCAGAAACAACCTGTGATGAGCTGTGTAACCCTTATTTTCTGTCTCCCTGTGCCACTGAGGGGGAGGAGGTAGAGCTGAGAAGGAGGGAGGAGTGGGAGGAAGATTTTTTTTATTTCTCATCATTCTGCTCTTATTTTGATTAGTAATAAATTCAACTTTATTTCCCCCATTCAAGTCTGTTATGTCTGTGATGGTATTTGGTGACTGATATCTCCTGGTCCTTAGCTCAGCTCAGTAACATTTGTTTTATTTTCTCCTGTTCTCTTATGGAGGGGAGTGACAGAGCAGCTTTGGTGGGCATGTGGCATCCAGTCTGGGTCAACACACCATAAATGACTTTGTGGAAAAAAGATTTTCTACTATTTTGGTTTTTCTGGAAATCACATATAGGTTAATAAACATAATAATTCAGATTTAGTATAGGTATATTCCTGCAAAGTCACTTGGTTTAGCACCATGGCAGCTAAAATGTGAGTATAGCATACACTAAATGGATTAAGAGCTGGCCAGCTGGCAGATTTCAAAAAGTATTTGTTGATGGGGAGTTGTTACCAAATGGATGTGTTTCTCATGGAAATTCCCCAGTGGGTTGTTCCGTGTCTAACACTGTTCAACAGTTTTATCAACTCCTTATTTGCACGTGTTGTAATAAGCTTTGATTTTCCTTGATACGCTTGACAGATTAGTTAGTGTTTAGTGATGTACATGTTTTCTGTAGACTGTTAGCCTCTTACCAGAGTTTTGTTGTAATTCATTTGGTTGCCTCTTGTGGTCTGGACATAAAGTTTAGCTTTTTAAAACCTATTGTGAAATTCCATGTAGAATTATGCCCATTTTTCTCTTTCTCTCACAGATAAAAGAAGACAATCCTATTACAAGTTTTAGTACTCAGCTGAAGTAGTTGGACAGTCCACTCTCTAGTGACTTTTAACTTTGGAAAAAAAGTTGAAAACTTTGAAGGAAAGAAAGGTTTAGTTACACATTGAAGCATCTGTTTTTGGATCTGCAAAATAAATTTAGCTCCCACTTAGAAGAAAGTCTTCAACTGTTACGTGAATGAGAGATGTATAATTCTGTTAATGATTTGCACACATATAATGCTCATTATTTAAGGATGTTGCAGTGCTGAAAAGTATTACATAATTTGGAGAAGAGCATAATAGTATAAAAATACTGATCAAAGCTAAGTCATCAAAAGTAATGCTAGCAATGACACTGTCAGTATAAGTCTGCTGATTTGATTGTAGAGGATATACCCTGATTAGAGAGGTATCCTTGGTTGGTATGTGTTCGAAAGTTAAAGGAATTATCTGGAAGAGGCTAATGGAATAGGATGAAGGGAGAATATAATTTGATTTTTTTTTCTGTATTAGGGACCATTTCTTTCATGAACAATCAGATCTTAAAGAGGTAGAAAACATGGTGCTATTCTTCACACTGGGGAGAGAAGGTGCTGGACAGTCTTTAAGTTTCAGAGGTTGAAAGCCTGAAGGGTTTTCCTCTGTTTTTGATGGCTTTTGCACGTTGGATCACTGCAGGGGTTGTTGTGAGAGCCTCTATGCAAACCAGGGCAGCAGCCAGGAAATCAACAAGGAAAGCAGCAAATAGGTGGTGGGAAAGATTACTTGGGAACAAACCTTGTTGGAACAACTAGCTAAGAGCAATTAACAGGGCAGCCAGCACCAGCCCTGACCAGTGGGAAGAGCCAGCCACAAGCACTGCCAGCAGAAAGCACCGGCCAGGAGTGGCAGCAAGGGAAGGACTCTGCACATGGGGCTGTGCCTGGCTGCGAGCTGTGAGCAGGAGCACTGCCTGCTGCCAATGCCCAGGGCTGCCTCTGAGGCCAGCCAGCTGCCCCAGGGCATGGGTAGAGCTCAGGCATGATTCTGCTGAGAATGACCATCCTACTACTGAAATCTGCCAGAGTCTGGATCAAAACCAGAGTGAGATGCAACAAGAAGAGGATATCTATGGCTGACACCAATGCACTGATCTTTCAGAGGTCTCTTGTAGCCTCTCTGGAGTGAGCAGGTACCTCAAGGGGGAATGGGATCATGTTTCCTTCTCTTGCTTCGATTTTCTAGGTGGAAAAGTATGCCTGGAGCTCAAGTGTCTGCTGTAGAAGCACTACTCAGCTCATGGTTTATACTTTAACAGCAAATTGCCACTGGAAAATTTACTTACTGTTAATAGGTTCAGATCCCTTTATTTGCACTTGGTCTGCCTATAGCTGGTAGTTCCCAAACTCTGGCTTCTCCTTCTTTGTTATGAGAAATCCTCAGCCATTCAAGAGTCAGATGACTCTGATGCCATCTTAAATGGGAAATAAGCCCAAAACTCAAAAAAATGCTTTCACTTATGAGAGTGGGGAATATCCTTGTACCAAGTATATTACTTATAAATGTGTAAATGCATATGATGGTCTTGAAGAATGAAAGATTCAGAAGTGACATGATGGGCTAGAAGGCAGTGCCCTGCTGAGAGGTCAGATCCATCCATTTCTGCTGAGGCCAAGGGGGAACAAAAGGGTTTTTCAGGGGAAGTTTTTCTTCAGCCACAGACCCAGTCTCCTGCTCTGCTCACAGACCAGCAGCATTTCTCCTTTGTAGCACTGTCTCTCTTCCATATACTTCCATGAAGGGGCTTCAAACAAACCTCCTTAGTTGTGGAATATTTGTGCCTCGAAGGCCTGTGTGACATTCTTCCCTCTGGCAATGTTTCGTTGTTTTTACTTAAGACAGGAGAAGTCTAGGAGCCAGGCAAACAATACTTCTGAGCAATGGCAAACATCTCAGCTTTCTTTAGACTGCTAATATTATTGGCAAATTTGATGCTGACCTGCAGATTGCAATTTGTTCTCTTTAAAGGTACAAGGATAACTGTTGTGAAGCTGTCAAGATTATTTTGTGTAAGCAATTGTCTTCTGTCTTGGCTGTACTGATGTGGACTGGACACACAATTTTCCTTTGTAATAATGTAATTGCTAAATGAAATCACAAACTGGTGGGTAAAAATGTAAAAAAGGTGATATTAATGTTTCAATGTGACTGTTGCTGCATGTCACAATATCTGCCATATTGACCTCCACTCTCTGAAAAAGCAAGACAGAGAGAGTTCATTGATCATTTAATACTGTGACAGTGTCTTCAGGTCTTAGGGCTTCATGAGCTCTACTGTGAAGCAAGTGGATTGATTGCAAAGGTTCAAAAAGTTTAAAATTAGCAAAAGTTAGGAAATAACAAAGAGAGAACTGAATTCTAAACTCCCAATTTAGGCATGCAAAAAATATGAAGTCAAACAACAATAAGCAGAGATGAGGTTTTTGGGGTCTGTTACTGATAGGGTATGCACAAAGAGGAGAGAAGGACACCGAAAGCATCACTTCCTATAGCACTGCTGTTTGAGAAAGTATCACAACAAAAAAACTACCGAAACCAAAACCAAAACCAACAACAACAAAAGGAAAAAAAAAAAGGAAGCCGCCCAGGAGGAGAGGAGCTATTCTTTTTGCTATTTCTTTTAATCCTTTTCCTTCTGGTGGGAACTTATGTGTATGTTGAAATATTTCTCTCCTCCAGCCACAGCAGCCTACTCCAGATAGAGTTTTATTTTAGTTCAGTGAAATAAGATAATTTATATTAGTATAAAATGTCTCACATACGTAGAGCAGCTGAAAAAGTAGGTTTAACCATAGCAGTAAGGAGCTCTGGGTTTACAGAATTGCATAGTTTAAAAATTGAAGCACAGACAAGGCCTTGGGGTATCCCATGATTCTGGGATGAAAGTACAAAGCATCTTTATTAATATTATAAAAAATTTTACCCATAGATGAACTAAATCTGAAGTAAGCCTTTCTTCTGAGGCTTCCTCTGTCTGTCAGACTTCTGTTTGTTTGTGAAGTTTACGTGCTTCCCGTGTTTGACCAAAACCAGGGCTACTGAAATAATTTGAGAAATGTTATCACTCTGATGTTTCTGAGCCAACTAGGATTAGAAATGACTGGAAATGTTATGGAAGAGCCTGTTTTCATGAGATTTCCATCCAGATATGTAGACCAAAGGGGTTTTTTGCTCTGTGAACTTACAGAACACCTTTCAGTGCTCTTTGATGTAAACTCCTTGTTTCCTGTAGCATAAAGAAAAGTCTCCCCTGCATTGTACCTATGCAAATTACAGCAAATAGAACAGTATAAACTCACCTTTTAAGATCTGACCTTTTGTTTGAACAGTCAACACCTGAAAGATGGAGCTTTTCCAGGTTTCAAAGCTGGGTGTTACTGTTTGTTTGTCGAACTAGGAAAAGATTTTGTTATAACCGATCCCTTCAGGACCCTGCAATAGGCATAGGAAATACTGTATTTTTTTAACCAGTAGAAACCAGACCACACAGAGTTAAAGTCCCAACTCCATCCTGAGGGTACCTTGTTTTCTTTACACAATTACCTGTGGTCTCAGTTTGTTAGATGATCTCAGCTGGCATTCGAAGTATTAATGAGACCATTGACACAGGGATGAAGTTTCCAGCTTCAGCTTGAAAGACCCCTTGTGTTTGTGGATTCAGGTCAGACATTTAGTGTTACCTGAACTTAATTGCAGTTTGTTTTTGCTTTGCATTGTCTTCTAAAAAAGCAGTCCAGGGAAAGAGGGAGGCCTGGGAAAAACAAACTGCTTGACCAAAATGATTCCAAAAGCAGCATTAGGACCACCTCCAAGTCTAAACACATCTCTGGCAGAAAGGTTATCTCCTTGCTCCCCAAACCTTGCTATTTTCTGCAGAAGCCTTTTTGTTTTTCGGCCATAACAAAACGCAGGACTGCTATTGCCTTACTCTTGTTTTGCATCTCAAGTTCAGACTGCTTGTGCAGGCCATGCATAAATCACCTGACTCCTTTTTCCCAGTTTTGCCTCAGAATTTTCCTTTTCAGTCCCATACAAGGAGGTTGGGTGCCCTGGCTGTTAGTGACCATCATTAAAGTCACAGTTATCTCTAGTATCCACCTATGGCTGTCATCTTTAATTAGTGAATACAGTCCTGCTTATCCTTTCCTGAGTTAGGGCAGGCGGTCCCCTTCTTGGTTTTGGGCCTACTTTAAAAGTTGGCTCAGTCTGGGAAGCATTTCTAAATGCTTCAGACACCACTGAAAAGACACCACTAGTAAAATATGGCCCTTGAGATTTGTGTGCACGTTCACGTCACAGTGTTTCCTTTTAATATTTTAATGTAGATATAAAAAGTGTTGGATATTTGTTGTGGGCTCAAATTGCAAACTCCATTGACTCAAATCTTTATTTGACTTGAGAGCTAGTAAAAACTCTTCTGAGCTCCATTTGTATGGTGATGATCTCTGCAATGCATTTGAATGCTTACAAATGATGGTATATACTACTGAGATTTATCTCAAGATTGGTATGTCACATCAGAGCAGGCAGATGAGCCTGAGACATCTTGTTATCTCAGTTTAATGGGTTCCTGCAGATGAGCTTATTGGCAGTAAATGTTTGTGCAATACTTGTAGCTAAGACATAGTGGGCTGACAGCAATGTGCTAATGTTATTCATCCCCATGAACAAATGACAATGCATTCCTAATTCCCCTTTCTTTTGCTGTAACTCAGTCCACAAACATGCAGTTTCCATTACTCTGACGATACACACAATATCTTAAACTGTCATGGCTGGATCGAAAATCCTTTCAGTTAATCTAGCTTCTTCTATTAACGTATCATAACCTTTCCTTTTTTATTCTTTCACAAAGATGAACAAAATGGATTTGAAGTGAGATTGTAGTTGCTAAACTCTCTCATCAATTACTATAATCATGACCATCATAATAAAAAAATACGTCTGGAAAAAAATGACAGTTCTACAGTCTTTCATGAAGAAAACTCTAAATCAATAGAGTGTGACTGTCTGAAGGTGCTAAATGAAATTAGGTCGTTTCAAGAAATGGATTGGAGACACTTGACTTATGTGAACTCAATTTATGTTTAAAACAAGTGAATTAAGTATATCTGGAGAGTTCAGTAAATCTTTTAGGAGTGAATTCTGTATGCAGACTTCAGTCATTGCAATAAACAGACTGTCTGCCAAAACACTACAGCAAATGGAAACAGATCTCAGACTTCTTGCAAGAACTCAAGGTAAAAGTTAACACTATGACAGTAATGACCATGAGCCTCACATGCAAGCAGGCTTTTGTGCTGAAAGCAAAGACTGAAGAAACAAGCTATGCCAAGATGAATGCAGCAGAACAGAAACAGTTAGGGCAGCAAACTACCATGAAAAGACAGACTGACTGCATTCTAGAACAAGGTCGGCAAGTAAATGAGGAATATATTGCTTTATAGCATAAGTAAAATGTCAGGAAGCTGGCAAAACTACCCACACTATTTCTTAAAAAAAATAAATCACCCAAAGTTGCCTGTCAGTTGTAAATAGTTTGGTAAAATGCAAGGAAACAAGTCATATGCATGTGAATAAACAGACAAACCACATCATGCCCATAATATTCTGTTAACTGAGTAAACTTACTTCAGGGTATGGAGCAGACACCTCTCTCTGCTTGTTGGGTCATGTCTATCCAAACCCCTTTCACTCGGCATCAAAAGACTCTGCGAACAGCATCTACACAATTTAGGAGTAAGAAGAATTGCATAATGCACAACAGGTAAGTAAAAGTAGCAAGCATCCATAAATGTGCTCATTGCCACCTAGAAGACACCTGAAGGTGGCCTGGCAGTTACCACCCAGGGGTACAGCAGGATCAGTGATGCTGTTGAGTTGCCATCTTTCACCTTTCAGTTTTTTCCTTGGGGGCATATACTTCCTATGCGAGTATTTTTTCTCTTGAAGCCTCCTCCCAAGGCATTAAAAAGGAATTGGAAGTATTAAACTACCAAGTAAATCTACCTTTATATAGAGCTTTGCTTCATCAGTGTTCACACTGTATTGATAACTGAAAATGAATGAAATGGGATTTATTAATGCTTGTTAATATTTAATACCAGCACTTTTTTTGGGGGGAAGGGGAGGGAAACAAATACATAAATCAGTAATTACAGATTTATGAAATAGTGCTGAAAAGAATTAGACCTCACATATTATCATCTCTACAAACATAATTTTAAACTACTGACAGCAAACAACAAAGTACCTGAAAATCATAATTTTCAGACCTAGAAACAGTTTTCCCATAACAGCATCCATAGAGTGTCTTACTGACACTGAGATCTGGTGCCCAGTGGTTTTATTAATTGCAGTATCAAAGCTAATGATGGGTGAAATTTTATGACCTGCTCAAACTGGTTGTGAATGGTTAAACCTTTCCTTCAAATTTGCTTTCCTTTTTGAGCCATAAAATTACCTGTGGTCTTGTTTATCAACTCTTTCAAGGGTTGAAGGATGTCTTTAACCAATTTTCTAAATTTTTAAACTCTTTCAATTATAAATTCCCAAGCTATCACTGCTGGCTGTATTTGCTCTTAAAAACACTCTCATTCCAACAAGATATGGCCACACAGGAAAGTAAGATTTCAATCTGTTCGATTAGTGAATAACTTCACCAATAAAAATGAGCAATCAAGCAGTCCATTTTTGTCAGTGAGTTAACTATGTGAGTTATATTAATTCCTGCAGAAAGCCCTTTATTCTACAGAGTTTGTTAATAAATAATTATCACATTCTCTTGAGTCAGTCTGTCTAAATGCAAACATCAAGACAGATTATCTTGTAGCCTGTAGTGTCTAAAACAGTTTGCCTGCATTAGGTGGGCTGTTCTGTATTGTTGCTATTTTCATATACCATTCTTTTACTCCAAAGAAACATAGCTCACCACTTTGGAGTGATTAGTTTATGGAAATATTTACTATAGGAACAGTGATTAAGTTTTGGTTCCAAGACAGGTATAAGCACCCTCTAATCTATACCATTTTCCTTCAAGCTAAACTGTTCCCAAGTTCAATCATAATATCCATTATTCTCTTTCATTATTAAACCCCAAAAGTATTTCAACCCTAAGCTGTTTAAATATTAGCAGCACTTAATTAGTCCATCTCTTTCAAACATTTTTCCAGTTCTGGGAATGTGAATTTTTTTTGCTGCTGAAGTTATAGCAAAAAGCTATTTGCCAGCATGGACCTAGTTTACAGTGAGATTGTCTTCACTACAGCCTTAAAATGTCTGCCATGAAAATCCTCAAACTGTATTTATATGTTTCAAAATAATGATCAAAACATTTAATAGATATATATTGGGGACTTAATGGATAAACCAAGCAGTTTTTTCTTCTCCTTCACTCTGAAGGGGTGGGGTGGAACATCCTCTTGGATATGAACAGCTACACAGATTGCAGGGGAGCCACTCTTTGTCTGGCCCATGGTAAGAAGTGTGGATCTGTCTATATTCTGATGGATTAATTCTGTTTGAATACTAGGATGAATGAAAATGAAATTTGGCCCTGCAACTGTAAAAAGTCAATGTATACAGATGTTATCTGAGCCCCACTCTCAGAAATGTATAAACCTCCAGTGCCAGTTAAGGAGTTTGGATCAGATCCTTTATTCTCTGAGCTATTGCATGTTATGTCCTCTCTGCTTCCCAGACTCCAGTTTATATGTGACAACTCTTGACTTCTGGATAGTGAGAGTCCCATTGTTCTCCACCTCTCACAGTCTTTTTCTCAACACAGTCCATTTCCCTAGCAAAATTAATTCCAGCTTTGTTCTGTAAGAGCTTGTCTCTTTCCTTAGTCACTCTAGGCATTGAGCCAGTAAATTCAGACTAAACAGAGGATATTAATTTTACTTTAGCATGTATATATTGCACAAAAGCTGTGATGCACAAGGGTTTACTTCCAAGAACTAGAATGAGACAGTTGTGTAAGTTTTCAAATTTGAACGTCAGAGATAACTTTCTGAGGGAATTGGAGACACTTAAGAGGAAATCCTCTAAGATTGTCTGCTTTTGATGACTAAATACCACAAGAAAGTGGGCTGTGAAGTATGAGTCCTTCACCTGAAGAGCTGGATGAGATCAAATAAGCCTTGGGCTACCACCTTTTGATATTCCACATGCTGGTGGTTTCCAGGAGTGGATTGCAGGAAGGTGTTGAACTCTGTCCTGAGAGCTTGAGACATTTTGTAACAGAGAGGAAGAAGACTGCAGCCGCTACAATCTGAACACTCCCAAGGCATTTGCTTAAATATGATTATGATCTTGGGAAAAGTGAAGCTCACCTTTGTCAGGTCATGGAAAGAGCCTTGTAACCAGTGCAACCAGGCAGTCTATGCTGCCTGAGGAACCTGGGTGCTGGTTAATGTTTGCTAGGAACTGTCAGTCCAATCCGTAGATCTAATTTAGCAAATTATGTTACGAACTCCCCTTTGCTTTAGGGAGGAATAGTAGGGTTGTTACTCAGGCATAACTTCAGTAGCTCAACTAATAAACATTTTCTTGAGGTGACAGCTTCCCCACTGAATTCTCTTGAATGAAGGCATGAAACACCTAACAGACCCCTGGACAAAAGGAGGTCTTGCACCTTATATTTGTGGGACTGATCGGATTTCCCTAATTGCTCAGGGGCTTTATTGTTCTGCCTCAGCAGAGCCGTGCAGACTTTATCTCTCACAAACACATAAGAAATGCAGTCCTCGGCACCCACAGCTCCTTGCCACTGTTATCAGCTAATTAACAGCACAAAGAAATAACAAACCTTAGCCCAAAAGGCATCACAGAAGTGAATGAGTTAACTGCTTACAGAGCTGATGATGAAGCTGATTGCTAGAGAAAATACAGTTTAATCCAGTTTAAAGTAGTTTTTATCCAGCCTAAAACTGTTAAAAGAAGATTTACTTCCTTGAAGACAAAACAATAATGTCCAAGATGTTACGTGTACGCCTGCAAGGACACATCTGTTGATACATTTGGGGAACTGTTCTGGCTTAACTGACCAGCTATGCAGGAAATCTATGTGGGATCTTCTTCGAGACAATTTGTGCCATGGGTAGGGCTGATTGGTAATGAGAAAAACCCCGAAGTTTTTCAGCCCCAAGTTGTCATCACTAATTCAGTGTTCATGGAAGCCAGTCTGCTGGAAGTGGGGTGAATCTGAACTTGGAGGTGAGAGAGAAAATTAGTGAGTATGTCTGGTTGTTCTCATGTGTTTCATAGAACCACAAAGGAAACAGATACATTTTCTCCAACGATGTGCAGATGGGATGAAGCAAGATCCCTACTGCTCCTGAACCTTGCAGGTTTCACCTCAGCAGGCACACTCAGCTGAGCTGCCAAGCTGCAGCTTTTACAGCCCCCATCTACCTGGAAGTGTTGATGATGCTGGCAGAGGCTCTGGGGCTTGGCATCAGGAACTGAAGTGACACCTTCTAAAAGTGCAGACGTAACCCTTGGGTGACAAGTCACAGAGATCCGTGAATTAACTGGATGGATTTTCCTGTCATGCTGTCAGCTGGATATTTCAGTGCTAAATATCAGAAATGTAAGAAGCATGATGAAGTGGAGAGGCAAAGCCTTTTCTTCTTTGTCCTTTTCAATCCAGCTCATTGGTTTTCCCCTCTTCACAGCCTCTCCCCCTTTCAAGGGCCCTGCTCTTTCTTTTGTCTTTCTACAATAGAGTTTTGCCTCCTGCCTTGCCACTGAGATATTTCTCCTTTACCAACCTTCTCCCATCCCTTCACCCCTGGTTCGTTGCTGATCTCCACCCATATCCAGTGTCCTCATGAAGCCAGGACCACGTAGGCATGTCCCACTAGTTTCAGGAATTGCTTTATTAGTTCATGTCTGAACATTTTGCCCTCTCTGAAGAGGCATAGCACCATGTGAGTCAGTCTTGCGGAAATAAGTCTTACTCGTCAGATCTTTGCTTAGGTCCTTTGGTGAGGGATTGGTGGATTTATTAAAAATATATCATTAGAACATGGAGAATCTTGCTTTTCTGTGGATAATGATGTAATGTATGCAGCTGTCTGGCTTAATCCAGGGCAAAGCTAAGGGAGAGTAATTATGGGCAGTACCACCCATATTCTGGAGATGGAAAGCCAAAGTGAAATAAGGGTTTTTACTTGTCTCAATGTGACAGCTGATTTCCTCTTCATGCTACCATGCAGACACAAACAGGGTTCATGAACCTGCTGTGGTCTCTTTTCAGCTCTGTCCTTGTCATGGGCCTCTGGATGCTTTCATCTTTTGATGAGCTTTGTTTAATCCATAGAGATCAGAGAGAAGACTTAGAGGGTTCAGCGATTGTGGACCTGTGCTAAGGAGCCCACAGGACGGCACATGCTGCTTCTGCAGTCTTTCCTCATGGGCTCTCTCTGTTTCAGTGAACTGAATTATTGAAATGAAATTAATATCTTTCCCATTATGGTATATTCCCATCTGTTTTTGTCGGACCAGCCTGGAAAGTATTTCCCATAGCTTCAGTAAATAATTAATCATATATTCACCAGTACTTGGTAGTGCTGCTCTCCAGAGTCTCTGTGAGAGCAGCCTGATGCTGCACCTATCCCAGCCTTTCCCCACCTTGGGTTTCCCATCCCTTTCAGTGGCATGCAGTGGCAGACCACTGCTCACCTGACCCAGGGAAATCTTGACAACACAACAGTACAATTGCAGTGGCTGCCACTGGTGGGCTACCCTGTTTTCCTTCCAGTTAGTTCTGAGGCAAGGTTCTGGGTACTGTATTCAAGGTGTCTGGCTCACTGGTGCATTGCTGCAGTACTTGTGCTGTGCTAGAAAACAGTAACAGCAGTGTTACACTGCCCTGACAGAGCTGAAAGCAGAGCAACTTCTACATTTGAAGCTCTTCTTAGTAGTTACAAAAGTATTTACAAAGTTGAATGACAAGACTTCTTTCTGATATTCTCTGCTAATCATCATGGTAGTTTTAGGACAGACTCCTACATCTATAGAGAGTCCTGCCAGAGTATGTGGAACTCTGTGAAATCAGAAATTTGTGGGCAACCGGTCCGGGTACTGTACAGGTGTCCTGAGGGAATGCCAGACTTAGTGCTAAGGTTGTCCAAAAATGTGCAGACATCACCCAAGCATGTGGTTCCCACACCTGACTGATAAAGCAAAGGGCCACTGATGGGGAAGAACAACCAAAGAAAGACCTGGCATCTCCTCATAGAAGTACTTGGAGGTTGTGGATGAGGATTTCAGAATTCAGGTTTGGGCTAACTGGTACTAACTGGGCTGCTAAACCAATCAGTGAGAGCCAAATGTGTATAGAACCAGTTCAGCTCACTACAGTGGGAGGAGTACTAGAGACAGAAAGTTATGAATATTTCTACAAAGAATGGTTGTATGAGAGCTAAGTAGGTGAAAGCTGATGCAATGAGTATGTGAAGCTGTGTCTTAATTTGCAGGGATATTTAACCAAAAGAAGGGATTTTTCAGAAAAATAGGAAAATGTCCATTCTTTAGGAGTACAGTTTGAAAAAAAGAAAGGATATAGAACAATACAAAAGTACCTGCTGCCAGCAATGACATTTGTGGCCATTTCTCTTAGTCAAACTCAATTTTCTGTCACACTGACTTGATACAAATGTTTTTAACAGCTTTCTCTCTTTTTCCTAAATATGGAGGAATACCAGTCCTAATTTGAGTTCAGCTCCATTATATTTTTAGTTGTGTCAAAATGCAATAGCTGTAGAACACCTGTTTTGTGTGAAAAAAAATATTTTGTGAACTGCTGTCACAAAATGCTCTGCCTTTGGCAGAGGTTTGGAGCTTTTCTTTCTCAGTCTCAGCTGGGCCTATCAATTGGTGTTTTTTCTTCTACTGCCATCATGTTGATGTTGCCCAAAATGTTCTGCAAAGATAGGTGGATGCATATTACCTTGGAATTGGTGTTGGTAAACATATGCCATTTAGTTTGTTTCCTGACCAGTAGCATTGGTGCAGGTCAGGAATAAAACTTTTACTCAGTAAAGGTGATGCATTAATATACAGGAATAGTGTTGTGCATTCAGTTAGGTTCTTCTCATGTCAGCTTCAAACCCCTTTGCATTGATAAAAATGGGTTCTTGTCTACAAATACAGTCATTATTTTACATAAGTTAATTGTTACAACCACTTTTTCCTTTGAGGAAAGAGGAAAAGGTGAAGGGAAAAGTTCTTTCAGGATTTGTGACACAAAGGTGGTAGGTTCATATGTTCACCCTGTACAAACAAGCAGCAAAAATCCCAGATGCAAATAACCTTGTGGCTATGTCAAGTTCCTTATAGCCACTTCTGTCCCTAGGCTGAAAATAAATCCCATGGCTGCTTCAGGCAGGGGAAAGAGATACCTTTCTCATCATCACACCATAAGCTATGAGATGTTGAAGTGCAAAAGGAAGTAACCTCTATTCTTCTAGTAGTGTGACCATTGCAATGCATGGAGTAGGGCAAGACCATTTAAAACACTCTGGAAAAAGAGAAAATACTTATTTTCTTAACAAACAGCTTCTAGGGAGGAGATGCTAAATGTATCTGCTGTGATGGGAATGGTGGGAAAGTTGGAAGTGCCTGTGAGGAAGAGTGTTTGATGCAAACATAATGTGCTTTGCCCTGACAAGATCTTACACTGAATTGTAAGAATTCACTGAATGAATTCACTGAATTGGCTCATTTGTAAGGCAGAGGATCCCTTAGTGCCAGTCTGCAGTGAAAGTGGTCAAAGGCCTGACTCATCTGATAAAATGTGTCAAAACTTTCCAGAAAGGGTCAGTGATTTAAATTACGTAGTTTTCGAGAGAGGCTAAAGAAAAGGAAGTGGAGTAGGTAGGTAGAGAATCTGATAATGGACAGAGGACATTTCACTGACTTTTTTGTAATATCATACGCCAGCTTTTCTGCAAGTTGCATTTCGCAGAAAGCAAGACTTTTCTATTGGGAGAAAGTGTTCAATTTACAGTCTCTTAGAAAATCCTTCAATAATCATGCGTATGACCTTGGCTCTAAAACAATCCTGAAAGGCATACTCATATCTAAAAACTGAGATAAAGAAGTAAGAGCATCTGCAGTGGTCTGGACTCTTGCAAATGAAATGACACGTCTGTTCCAGCAACAGGCCAGTGTGAGTGAGCTTGACTTTGGTCTGCTGTTTACTCTGGACTTCATTTCTGGATTTCAAGTTTCTGGTGGCCTTTGTTCAGATTCCCAAGCACAGAATTATTGTAAAATAAAGAGGAGGCCAAACTTGGACTTGGAAGAGGAATCTCTGGCACTGTTTGAAACATATAAAAGCATGAGGTTTGGCTAACCTTGCTGAGATGCTGTTGCACAATTGTGTATGTCAGAGATCAGTAATTAGCCCTCATGCAGATCCTGCTCTCTTGGTGGTCTTGAGAAAAACATATATTTTTAAGTCACAGTGGGTTTTAATGCCAAAGAATAAGTATTTGATTATTCAGATAATGCTACTGCAACTCACTTTCAACTTGAATGAATGTTGGCAGGCACAGTCAAATTTCATGTAGATCTTTATTATGTCTGTCAGCTATGGAGTCATAATATCACAATCACAATGCAATGAGTGATTCCTTGACTTAAATGTTACTGCCCTTTCTCCTTAGGAATGGAACTATTTAAAACACCCTTCTCATGTAGAGAAATGTTGTTAGTTACACTTTACACAAGAGTAATTGAAACATCATAGGTTCGAGTCAAAGCCTTCAGTAATGGTCAGTTATCTGTGTGTTTGAAAGACTGAATATATTAAGCACAGATGGTCACAGTAGTTTTTGTGGTAGACTGGAGAACAGAACCCTGGCACACTAGGCTCTGGCCTCCTGCATGAAAGCACTTTTCCATTAGTATCATGGTGTTCCCAGAAGGCTATATCTTTTTAGTAGGTATTTTCTCATTCTGACATGAAGAATATCCCCAAAGGTGCAGCATTGACTTCTGTTTAGAAGGAATTAATGTAAAAAAATCTCATTGAGGAGTCCCTGGAAATCCTTGAAGAAAAAGAACCCCAAACTTTCAAAGCTCTTGTTGAATGATAATATGCAGTCTGAAACCTGAAGTAAACGGAATGCATATCGGATAAAATGACTTTGTTGTCCTCACTACTATACAAAAAAAGGACAATATTGTATCAAAAAATAAAACTATTTATTTCTTGTTGGTGCAAGTCTATCATGTCATTGCCTATTTCCAAGTGGACAGGCTGATGTTGGTAGCAGAGTGCTCCACTAAGAAATATGGGTATCTCCAGTGGGTAATTTGGATTTGAAATGGCCAAAGTGCTACCTGGAGACATGCGTTCCTTTCCTCCATAGAATTCTCAAATTCTTAATTTAATTGCCAAAGGGTAAGTAGGATGAAGTCTCCACTTAAAATTATGTTTTAAAAGGTCTTTTGTGTTACTGAGTATGGTCTAAAATTTGTCACCGGTGTGTCTGTGGAAAATATTCTCTGTCATACATAGATAAGCCCCATGTTCTCCCTAACCTGATTAAAATTGTGGGCCATCAAATATTACAGATATGTGGGATGCAGAAGTGTTCTAATTTAGCCCCAAATCTTCTTTCAAGAGAAGTCATTTGAGTCCCCTGAGTACTTCCATTTCTCATATACCTGATGTCTTAACTGTTTAATACTGCAAATTATTCAAAATCAGACATGCAATTATGTTATTAGAAGACTTGGAGTTAATCAGACAAAAATATGTGCCTAAAAACTATAGTAAAAGGTGAAAATGCAATAATTTGAAAAATATATTTTATAGCAAAGCAAAATATTAAAAATTAGCACCAAAAAAACCCACCAGAAATTATCACTCCACAAAGCTTGCTTAAATCAAATCTGTTTGTTAGGCTTCTAAATGAATGACAATTAAAGAGAGTGTGACAAACAGAAATGGAAAGAGTGGGAAAAAGAGGAGAGACACAGTGGAGCCCCAGAAAAGCAATGTCTGTAATATCATGGAGTAATTCCACTTGAAACAGAAATGGGTGAAACAGTAAAATATTTGGTGTTGAGGGTCTGATACCTGTACTTCGTTGCATTTAGGAGAATTTTTTGACATTGGCTATAGTTTGCCCCTACAGCACACAGAATCACCAGAGCAGATAATTCCAGAACAATCTCTTGCAGCCCAGCCTCAAGTGAACAGAATTTGGGTCACTCCACCTGAGGTTGCTGTACGAGGTGATGATGAGATTTGCATCAAAATTATAAATCTGTTACAACATGAGATATTAATGTGACTAATGTGACATGCAAGCCTGCAACATAGAATGATTTCATGAAAAAGTAATTTCTGTGTTTTATCTCAAGAGCCTGATGCCAGCTTTATGAGGAGATTGTAGCAGAAGAATGAGTCTGTTCTATTTCAGAGCTGTGCAGCAAAGGTAAAGTTGTACTCTTGCTAAACCATTACCACAAAGAACACTTAAATCAGTGTACTTCAAAAATCTCCCAGCAGATCTTCAGTAATACCAAATCCATTACTGAAGAGAGGACAGGATTTTCCTCAGACCACAGAATTTTCTGGGGAATTGGCAAATAAAAAAACATCAGATGAGGATAAAAATGAGAACATCTTTTCAGAACTATCTTAGTCTGGGTCTCCTTCCCCAAGAAAATGCACAACATAATAGATGAGAAAACATTGCCCTTGGGATCCACCTCTCCAGTGAGAACACCTTTTTAAAAAACCAATAAACCTCAAGTCAGGGTTTTGTTTTGATCCTTCAATGTTTAAAGCTTACTGTGACCTCTAATGCTGGGTTACAGCTGGGACCTGAGAACCGCAGTGCTGCTGTCAGGACTGCATGAGCTGTTACACAGAAGGGAACAGGATTGCTCAGATCTGCCAGCAAATACAGCCCAGGGTTTGTTCTTGTGTGTGCCAGCATTTACTTCTTACAGTGGAGAATCCTTGAGTAGGATTGGAAGGGTCGCTGAGGGGATACCTAGTCCATCCCACACAAAACGTAATGCTTTATTGCTTCGTTCTCTTCAGCTGTTTCAAGCACCAGGATATGCCAGTCTGTGCAACCTTTGCCACAGGAAAGCAGGCTGCAGCTCCGTGTTAATTTAAGCCTGACGCCGAATCCTCTGACCAAAGATCACTCTGTGTTTTACTCAGCTGAGGTGCCCTTCCCAACCTGCCATTGCAGCTTGCACTGAGGTGGTTGCACAGATTCTGTGTCCTGACAAGAACTCCCAGGCTGACTCTCAGACTTGCCTTGCAGGTGGCTCAGTGTGGAAGAGAGGAGCACATGCAAGGCCTGGAGATGGGAGCAGCAGGTGGGAGCTGGATGGGAGAATCTCCAGACCTGACCTAAGTCAAGTCACATCCTTTTGTTAAATCTTCTCTGGCTTGGTACATCCCTTCCGTTGATACCCAAGCATTTTTGTTGATGATACATTTTAAATGGCTTAGAAATTTAAATGGATAAAAATTTTAATTGGATATCGTCAGATACCTTCAAATGATGTTTGTATTGTACTTCAGAATACTTTCAGTTGTGAGCATAAGGGGGTAAATTGCTTGTACCAGAGTATTAGCATAGTCTGTTAAAATTCATGCTCTTATGGCAGGGGTACAAAGGTAGTCAGGTGTGTAACAACACACACTTGGGGAAAGCTGGTGGCACTTTGCCTTCTGCACTGCTTAGGCAGTTTTGCTGACTCCACTTGCTGCATCTTCTTATTTGAGCCCCTGACTGCCCCTGCACAGCTGGCCCACACTGGCTGGCAGTCTATGAACTAATATCATTGATGTTTATTGACTGGAAGCCTTTGAATATTTTGTTTGTGTGGAGTTTATTTGAGCAATACAAATCCCTATTTGGCAGGCAGTTTGAGTTCCCTCTAAAGAGGCTTGTCTGCATTTGATAGTTTTGCCACTTTAACTACAGTGGTATAATTGAAACAGCAACACAGAAGATACTCAAGGGAACAGGCAATTATACTGGTGGCAAATTGTTTATATTGGCCTAGCATATTACAGAACAAAATGAACTATACCAAAATGATGAAGTTTTCTATCAGTTTCTGCCAACATATTACCCTAAGCAAGGGTTTTATCCATGTATGTTGCCTGGTACCAAGTTCTCTTTCTAATAGATATAGGCATGCTGGTATAATATAAATGCTTTCAAATTTAATGCAGCTCCAAAGTGAATAATATTTTCTCCTCCTCCCCCAAAATCTCCATGTCTGGCAAGTCTAAACTCTGTTGATACCTGCTAGGGGTAGAGATCTTTTTTCATAGATCCTTTTGACTCCACAGACTGTAAGCAATACTGTGAGCTCACTGTGATGTGTATGAAGGTAAAGAGTGGTTCTTCCTTCTTATCTCAGTTGCTTTGATGGCATTGGGGAGATAAAGAACATACCGTTGCTTTTGATGAGGGGAAAATAAAGAATTAGCAACAGCAACTGTATTACCCAAACCTTCGCCTGCAAATTACTTTGAACAGGTCTTTGGGTTGCTTTGATTATTTTTTGTTTGTTTTCATCTGCGTGACTGGCCAAATGTCTGGAATAGCTTGAAGATGTCAAAAAAAGAAACAGCAAGAAAAACAGGCATCTTAAGCACAAGATTTTGGTTGCCTGGATTTCTGACGTGCAGTGAATGAGCCTGTCTCAGTGTTCCTGTCAGCTCCTGAAGACTTGACATCTTCCTGAGAGGCTGGAGGAGACAAACTGGTAGCAAGAGGAGGGATGACAGTGGCATACACAGGTTTGTAGGCATCAGACTATGAAAGCAGGACAGGACCCAGGGCTGGCTGCTGCAGCAGCGCTTTGGGCTGGGTGTTAAATGCAGCCCTTGGCTCACCATGTTTAGCTTGTGGCTAGTTCAGTGGTTCCCAGCACAGTTGGCCAGGCCCCAACAGATCCCTCTACAGGTATTTAATTTTCCCCATGCACTCCCCAGAGAGTCAGATAGAGTGGAGCCAGGGTGCACAGCACTGGAAATTCCCCTTGGCATTGGCTCATCGGGTTTACATATTGTTGTGTTCTACCAGGTGATATCTAAATCTGTTAAAAATTCAGTCTTGCCTTCTTCTGGATGCCTAGATCCTTTCTTTAAAGGGGCTGTTGGCTCCTAAACCACTCATGGTCTTCAGTGCTTCTCATCCATCACCCCTTGCTGTGCTGAAGATTGCACATCTGTTTACAAAATGTTCAAAGAAGGAGGAATTTGGGAGCTGGCCTGAAAGGCCTCCTGTGTGCTTTTAGCTAGCACTTCTCTCTGTAGATTGCAAAAGGTTTTATAGCTCATTTTCTCCTTTTTTCTCCACTTCCATTCATTCTTTCTACAGCTCCTTGCTCTTTCCCCTTAGATAACTGTGGACACATACTAGATTAAACCTAAAACAGCAAGTTTGGTGTTTTCTTGTCTTTAGCTTCTGTGCACCACACAAGTGCATCAAGCAATAAATTATTCTTAAAATTTTCTCTCCCTATAGCTTGAGATGGTTTTCATTCCAACAGTGGTATTTTATCTGCAGAAACTCTATTGTTGATTTCAAAGAAAACAAAAGCTATATTAATTGTGAAGTTATTTGGTAAGAAAGGAGAAATGCTTCTAAATATTTTCCAAACATAATGTTTAAAACATTTTGTAATGTAGGGGAAGTCTGAAAAGCAATGTCTCCCAAATTGAATTGGATACTAGGACATGATCAGACTAAGACTTTTGTGAAATATCACCAAGGGAGGATTAGATTGGAATTGGATTGGACAACACGGACAAAAATGTGCAGACAATCTGCAAATTAGCAAAAGGTAAATATGTTCTCTAATAGTATCCAAAAGGGAGTTAAGATCTGCCACTTACAGGGCAGTGGGAAGGTGTTTTTCTGCTGACAATGAGGCCAGAGCTATAACATCATTCAGAGTCACCAAAGAAAACTTTTATCAAGAGGTCTTTTTTTTTTTAACTGCCAGGGATATTGACTCTCTTAAAACATGTTACCATTGCAGTACCAAAGGAAAGCTTCTCCTGCTATGAAATTTTAAGGTTCCCCACTTTAAACTGACAAATTTGTATTGCTTCTTTCTTGATGTTGACAGAAACTCATTCTGCATAATGGACTCCAAGAAATCATGATTTCTCATTGTTCCTTCCACTACTTTTACCTCAGCGACCAGTGTGTGTTATCTCAGCATGCACAGCTAATTCTGCAGCCACCAAATAAATTTTTTGCAAATGTCCACAATGGTATGTCATCATGAGAGCAAGATGTGGAGCCTGCCTCTTGAGTTGGTATAATATTATGGCTCACTGTTGTGGAGCTTTGTGGGTGGCCAGGAGCCAGCTCTCTGTGTTGCTGTGTGGAGGAGTCAGAGACAGAATCTGCCCTCGTTATTTCATCAGTAAGTAAAATAATCTGTGGACTTTAGGGAACCCTGTTCATGTCAGAAGGTAAGAGCAGAGGATCTGTTCCTTTTCTAGGAGGTGCTCTCCAACTGAGATTCAGCCCTTCATGGAGCCTGGAGGATGGCAAACTCCTGTGGCATCTTGGCAATGAGCTCTCATTTCTTCCTGCCACCCTGACTCTCTCCCATGATCAGTTCCTATCTATCTCTGCATTTGAATCCTCCTCATCCTCCTCTCCTTCTCATCTCATCCCCAGCCTCTTCCCTGCTGACCTCCTCTCCCCTTTCCCCAGGGTACCTGGCTCTTCCTGCCCCCCACTCCCCACCTCCACAGTGGCTGATGTCCTCGACACTGAGTGGAGAGGGACAGACACTACTCGATATCCTTGTTGCCACATAACTACATTTCCATGTTGTGGGGAAGCCTGCCAAAGTCCTGTTCCTCCCATAGCAAATTGAGAGCTATCACCAGCTGGTAACAGCTTGCAGACACAACTTGCTGACTTGGAAATATTCTTGACAGAAGCAAGAAAACTCAGATTATCAATCCTTGCTATCATGAAGACTTTAAATCAAATACGTTCCAGCATCTGGTTAATGATCAAAGCAAATCCTTTTAAGAAAACCAAACCACATACACAAGAAAAAACAACCAAAAACATTGTTTTCTGATAGGCTTAATAACCTGGAATTATGGAGACCATTTATATCAAGTTAGGAGACTGACTTGTGACCACCAATGAAGTGTGAATCAAAGATTCTTAAATCCTCAGTGTCTGCTCTACAGAGGATCCCACCAAACCATACACAGCATACCAGCACTCACTGTACAATCCCCAACAACCAGAAGGTCCCTGAGTTCATCATTCTCTGGTTTAGCAGAGAGGAAGAGACCAGCACTCAAGGTTTGTGAATAATTTCCTGGCCTGCTGCTGACTTTTTTACTCATTCATGATGATACATAAGAAGCTTGGGCTGTTTCTGACTGGTTGTCTAGAAAGAAACCAGGCAGTGGTTGAACTCGAATTATTCAGATAGCAAAGGGAAAAATCATTTTGGGCATCACACAACTATCTTAAAATTTTATTTAGGAATGTTGCCACAGGCTGCCATTCTGTTTTGCTAGGTAGATACAAGCAGATACATATATATATTGCAGAATTTGCCATCTAAGAGAATACATCTGAGGTAGATCCTCAGCAAGTGATATCAGGCCTGTCTCTAGTGTCAACAAGAAATTCTTGATTGAATCCAGTAGAAAAAAATTCCCTGAAAAAATGTCAATATTTCTTCCAAGTAAAAATAACCCTGCCAAAAATTCCCTGATGATCCTGAATAATGCAGAGCTCAGGTTATTCTCTGCCTTTGAAATATAGCATATTCATCAGAGTTCAAGTATCCAAAGAAAAAGAAAGATCCTAGGAAGGAATTATTGTAGTGAGAGGCTGCTCAGTTTTGCCCTTCAGGAGCTGGCAGTGTGACCATTACCTGCTCATAGCAGTCAGTGACCATTTTCTGCTCAGAGCATTCAAATTCCCATTCCTCAGCCTCTTCCAACATCACCTTCCCTCTCCACTCACCCCTGTATTTTAGTCACCAAGGCCTCAAACTTTCTCCCTTCTCCATGATCCCAGGCCTATAGGTATGCACATGCAAAGTTTGTTTTTGTTTTTGTTTTGGAAATTCTGATTATTTTCCAACTTTCAGCCTGTTTTCAAATTACTTCTCTACTCCAATTAAAAATACTGTGACAGAGGTAGATGTTAGCAAGGTGCTTTGCTCCCTTCATGTCTGTCCTACTTGGATCTGAAATGATGTTGGCTGAATATTGGACATCCTCAGAAATCCTCCAATTACAGTGAAAGCTGTCAATCTACAGACCCCTCTGCATTCTCACTGTTCACTCAAAAGATGATCTTTTGGGTTATGAATCAGGTTCACACCTATTTACAATTGCCAGCTCTTTGTTTTTTGTTAATGTGCCTCCTTTCCCTCCCTGTGAAGCAGTGGGAGCCACAAGTAGCCTGGAACTAATGGCTGGTCAACTGTGAGGAAAATCTGAGAGATTGATTCCCAGCTCCAGAGAGTGGTAAAGAGAGAGGGAGAAGAGGAGATAAAAGAAGCTGTGTCACATGATTCCTATGTTCAAATGACTCCAGGTAGGCTGGCATTGCTCTCTGTTAATGCAATACCATGTAGTTTCTAGGAAATGAGAAACCAGTGAGTTTTAGAGCATTTAAAAAAATTGCCTTAAAAGGAAAGGGATTTTTCTTTACCTACTGCAGAGTTCCTGGTCTGTCAGAGTTCCTCGTCCTGGTCTAGTATTGTCAAAAACACAGTTGAATTGTTGATGCCTTCATAGAGTCATCAAGGTTGGAAGAGACCTTTAAGATCAGTCAGCCCAGCACTGCCATGATAACCCCTCATCAATTAAACCACATCACCCAGCACCAAATCTGGACTCCTCTTAAACACCTCCAGGGATGGTGTTTCCACCAGCAATAGGACTGATTATACTTTAGTCACAAATGGTTAAGTGGCTACTGCTTTAAAAAAAAAATGCATAGCAGGAGTACCTATCTGACAGCACTTAGAAAAAAAACAAAGAAAAAAAAAACAAGATAAAAAAAAATTATCTTCAGTTTTCATCTTAGAGCTTTTCAGGCAACAGCTCAGCCTAGTCCCAGCTGAATATTCAGTTGTGACCATATACAGAGCTTAAATAGAATCATCTTCATGCTGGATACCTTGTTAAGTCAAACATGTACATAGAACACTCATGTGTAATAAAGCTGCCTTTTTTTCAGCGCTCTTTTGAAGGTAAGAATAGTGTAACCATCAAATAAATGTGGTACGACTGTGATGAAGTTGAACTACAGTTCAATAAACGGGTAGGAAAGGAAACAAAGGTTTCTGCAAGTGACATTTACTGACCTTCATTGCTTTCAGACTTGAAAAACTTCATGGTTAGTGAGATACTCTGTCTGTCTCCTCAGCGTGGTTTCTGTCCCCTTAATGCCCTGAGCCACCTGGTATTCTGTCTCCCTCCTAGATATGGTAGATGGAGATGATTGCCTGCAAGTGTTTAGAATGAGCTGCAAAATATTAATATAAGCTGTCAATTAATTGATTGACTAATCATTGACCATTATGATCCTGAAGTTATTTAGCTGTACTCATGCCTTGGGTATCATTTTGATGAGCAAGACTCATATGAGTGGTTTGGCAGATTGGTCTCCACAATGGAGAGCACAATGGCCACAGGTCCCTTCCTCTCAAGGAATGCAGTGAAAATTTTGTGTGTGCAAATCAGGCAGATTAAATAAAAAGTGAGTTCCATGTATGTTCACTGAGTGTCTGGGGAGCAAGGGAACAAGTGTCTGGCCAGTCAGCACTGGCAGCTGGGCCATTGCTCCTTCTCCCAGCTTCAGCAGCCACCTTGTGCCAGGTATCAGCTGCAAGATACCAAAGAACTGAAGAGCTATTGGCCACATGAATGAATTTCCCCATGGAAAAGTTTTTCCTAAATGATAGTCTGCTTCTTATCTGTCTTCAGATAACAGAGAAGCACAGTGGAAAATCCTGAACTACAATGGCTTCTCAGTCCTGACATTGCTTTGTTAAGTCAGACCACTAATGACTAATGCCTAGACAATGAATCAAAGCAGTTGCCTGCACAAGGTATTGGATGAACTCAAATAATAAATACATATATAAAAAACATGTTTTCTTCTGAATCATTAGGGGAAAAAATAGTTAATATTGCCAGGTAGCTCATTTATAACGAACAATTTGATTAGCTCCACATCTGGGTTTCCTGGCTTTTTTTCAGGATAAGAAAGACAGCTGGCTTGTCTTGAAAGAGTGTTTTAGTACAGAGTTCTTTATTAATATTATGTTTCTTTTAGGTGTTTTGTGTTAATACTTCAAACATGCATTGCTGGCAATATGAGCATGGCCTAGTTTTTTAATGCAAAATATCATGTTTCCAAGTATTTTCTAAAAGCCTAAATTACCACAGTTTCTGCTGGGAAAAAAAAGAAAGGAGGAGGGAATTAAATAAACAAAAGCACCTGGCAACCTCAATTGTTGGTGTAGAACAGGCAAGTCTTGCAAAAGCACTTAAACTGTGTGAGTTTTTTCCAAAGTTAATGAGTAGAGTTGCAACAAATATCAACAGTAACTCTCCTGATAAAAAGCCAGAATCAGCATGACTGTAAATGCCTAGAGACTGGAAGAAACAAAAAGGAGAGTAAATACATTGGTCTAAAATCTACACATCATTTAAAGTTGAAATGGGTACTTTATACATAGTACAAAGCTATAGAATATAAACAGACATATATTTTTATTTGCCAGAGTTGGTCTGAGAAAAAAAATAGTGTGCTTGGAGCGAAGTAGCCACTGGAAAAATGTATGGAACAAGCCATCACTAAAGAAGTATATCACAAATAGCCTACAAAAGGAGAATAAAATAAAGATAATGAGAGTCAGAAGAATTTATGAAGTTACAATGAGATGGTAGTCCCAGAATCTGGGAAGGTCTGGGACATTTTGTCTGGTGAATTACCAAGTATGTATCTCCTCAGTGCTCATGGCTAAAAATGGTACAATATTGTTGCATTTTGAGGAAGAATGCGTTATTTTTTGAGGGGTAATCACAAAGCTTGGTAGGTGAATGAAGCCGGGTGCCCCAGCAGCACGTGTCAAAGTACAGTCCAAGGAGAACACATAGATCAGATGTGCGGGACAGAGGGGCAGCTGCAGCACAGGAAGAGCCCGGTGGGCACAGGGGCAAACGCTGCGGGGCTCGGCTCGTGGATGCTGCCAGCAGTGAAGCCTGATCTCGGTGGCAAACAGCAGGGGCCAGATATTTATTCAGGCAGTCTCAAGCAGTTCAAATAGATGGCTGATAGAAAGGCATGAATAAACCACCGTTTGGCTCTGTGCCATGAATTACACTTTGTTGAAGGTTTGAGTTGAATAACTCCTCCAAAATAGGCTGCTGGATTTAGACAGTGTTTCCTTGTATATAAGGTGCTTAGTTGAAAGGGAATTGAAATGGTAGGGCAAAATATGCCAGAGATGGACTGAAACCACAAGTTTTGATTTTCATCCAACTTCAGAGATTTCTAAACCAGACAATGGCCTTCTATAGAAAGAGAAAGTGCTTTTTCTATCTGCTGTCTCGCACAGGTTATTCAAAGTGTGATGTGAACACCAGCAATTCAGTTAATGCATCACTCAAGAAAACAGCAATCACTTACTGGCATCAATTTTTTAATCCGAGTTTGGAATATGAAAATGTAATTTGCCTGTTGACACATACTCATGAGTCATCAGTTTTGTATTAACTCTTGCAGCAGAAATTTTGCCATCGGTTTTACTAGGTAAGAATTTTATCCTGTAAAACCAAAAATCATGGATAGTAAGTGTTACTGACCAATAGCATTTCACATTTGGTTCCTCAAGCTTCTTTTGGTTGTGACTTTATTTCTAATTGTTCCCTCTTCTTACAGGTAAAAGAGCATAACTGGCTTTATTTTGGTTCCCATTCTGCATCCACAATAAAACTTTTGTCCACTCAGACTCTTAAAAAGTCGAAGCTATCATTTTTTTCTTTCCGTTATGGAAGATTGTGTTCTTTCTTTCCCCCAATTACCTATGATGTTACAGCATGTTGTCTGAAAGAATAATGATAAGAAATCCGTGAAGGAAGAAACCAGGCAATATTTCTGTGGGAGACTTGTCACTTAGGTCACCACTGCATGTCATTTTACCTGTAATGCATTTTGCCCTGTGTGCATGGGAAGGAACTGAGGAATGCAAAAACCAAGGGTTTATTCTGGCTCCAGTAATGATAGACCTCATCTCTGTGCAGTTGTTGATACACTAATGTTTTTGTGACTTGGGTTAATGATATTCATCCAAACACCAGAAAATGTTTCTTGAGAATTTTTATGCTCAAGTCTTGGAATGAATTTTCCAGTCCCATTTACTTTTCAAGATGCCCTTACACAAAATCTGAGTATTTTGGTACATTTATTTTCCTAAAATTGTGTGAGCTGAGAAAGGTTCTGCAGAGAAAGTTCCTTCCATTTATACAAGACTTTAATTATAAAGCTCATGATGATGGATCCTGTGGATTCTGAGGTGATGTTAGTTGTCAGTGTAATCCTCTCCATTATTTTGAACACACAAAAATAATTGCCTCAATTTTGTTTCTGTGAAAATGCAGCCAATACTGACAGAGTAGCCAGACTGTTTGTTTCCAGAAGTACCCAGGAAAATACCAGAAATAGCAGATAACCTTCCCTAAAATTGTTACTCTAGGGTTAAATAGCTTCAAAACTTGAAGTTTTAAATTTGTAACAGTTTACAATGTTCTTCACTCATAGAATTTTTTATATTTACTTTTGCCCTTTTACAAAAACCCCACAGACTTTCTGGGAACTACTGAGCTACAGCTTTGAGGAGCAAATTCTATTCTGTTTCATACCATGAAAAAATGGGCAGAGTTTGAGGGTGTAACTTTTGAAAGCAATTTTATTTGCTTTTGGCAAATGCAAGCAAAATTTTTGGAGGTAAGCTGCCTTCATAACTGTTTGTATCTACTGAGCCAGTTTCTGATTTTCAGGGGTCTTAACTTGTAGCATAGAAATACTGAAGAGTGTTTTGTCTTTTCAAAGGACAGAAAGAGTTAAAAAGAGTGAAAGTCTTCCACAGAATCAGTAGAACTACAACAAGCTCTGACCTGTAGTGACAACCCTGGATACTGTTTGTCAATCTTCATTTCTATTGAAGGACTTCCATTAAAGGTATGAGGCGTTAGCTTTGCTCGAAGTCCCACAATAACTGAATAAAATAAACAAAAATGAGGTTTCTTGGGCTTCATTTCTGTTGAAGCATGTTTTCAACAAATTATTTGATTTCTAAACCATATCCAAAGGGAAAAAGTGCCAGAACAATAAAACATTCTTCCTTGCTTGCAGAACAAATCTCCTCTCATGGCAAAATGTTGGATGCAGTTGAAGCCTATCCTCAGCATGTTGCAGGGACCTGTGGAGAAGAAAAATCTCAAAATAGAAACGTGTCTGAGCAGAAGAACACTACTAAGGCAGGGAAAGTTGGTAAGGAGAAAAACCAAATCATTGGTACTTCTCCTCAAGTCAGTAGGAAGATTTGTGAACTTCACTCTGTAGAAGTGAATTTCTATGTTCAAAAATATTAATCAAGGCAGAGAAAATGTGAAAGTCCTGTAAATACAGTAAAAATGAAAGTAAGTGGAAAGAGAGCCTCCCTGCATCGTACTATTCTTTTCCTGTTCTTCAGTTTTGTCTGGCTGACATTTAATACTTCTTATTATTAGCAGAGATTCTGCTGTAGCTCTCACAGTTTTAAGTCATGAGCAGGCCTAATGCAGAGCATAGACATTTGTCACTAGACCATAGCTGTCGAAATTCAGTTAAAAATATGACATTTGACCAGAGTCAGGAGCAGGAATGCACTGATATTTCCACAGTATTCTGTCTGTGGGATACTGTCCCAGACACAGCAAAATGTTAGAGACCACAACAGCTCCAGTGTGACCCTACCTGCAGCATCAGCTGCAAACTAGGAGAGAATAATTTAAATAAACAAGACTCATATCTGGTGCCAAGCAAAGACTGTCCTGCACACTTTTTACTCCAAGATCACAGTAAATAGCATCTGGAGAAACTCAGGAATAAGCACTGTAAGAATGAAAAAGTCAGACCACAGGTCCAGCTGGGTAAGTACTCCAGCTCCAAGGGTGACTATTAGCAGTTGTTTGGACTAGAGGGTAAAGCCTTTTACGTTGCACAACACATTGCAGTTGAAGCCATTCATCTCCCAGGGGTTGCCTTCCTGTTCCTGTGTGTGTGCACTGGGGTGACTGGTGCACAGGTACCCTTTGTACATTGCACATGTGCAAAAACTCGAGATTCCCAAAAACTACTGCAGTTGGCTTTGGGGTTTTCTTCTTTGCTTGGATTTTTTTTTGAGAAAGAGAAACATAGATGGGAGGAACAATAAAGCTAAATGATTTGAGACATGGATGGGAAGTTTACTGTTTACATGGATAGGAAGCATGACTGGAACTCAGAAAATGGCTAATCATTCCAGACTTCTTTGAGAAGCTGTAGACAACAGGAACACTTACAGCAGCAGGAATCTAGACAAATGGTACAAGTTTCAATGAAAATGTCTCTAACATCCTTACATTTGGGGTGGGGTTTTTTTTATTCATCTGTAGATTTTTAATATATTTTGGAAGAACAGGATATTCTCCTGTATATACTTTTTTTGTTTGGTTGGTTGATCTGTAGGCAGGAAAAAAGTACTGAGTATATCTTCACAATTGGTGATGAAGACCCATTTCATGTAATTGAAGTCTGTATGATCTGAGGTTTGTTTCTAGAGACCATTCAACATTTAAGCCAATGGGACAGACTGCATGAAGGACCTCACAGAAGTTGGTCAGGTCCAGACATATTCTTAACGTAATATTGTCAGCATGTGTTGTTCTGTGCAAGTAAAACCTTATGTTAAAGTTACTGAATCATGATGATGCTTCTGTTTGGAAGAAGTCTTCTAAATATTATATGCAGAAAAAAAAAAGTCCAGATCTAAATTTTTAATAATGTTTTCAATCAAAAGCCAGTTATATCAACTGATTCTGCTCCACAGATCAAGCAAGAGGCTTAGTTTTCCTTCCAGTCTAGAACAAGTTTTTAGCCCTGCAAGCATAGCACAATTGTCTTTGCATGGTTACTCCTTGACCTGTTGTAAAATGTAAAATCAAACACCTGTGGCAGATACTTAAGACTATGTGTGTGCCCCTGTTGATCCATCTGCAATATATTACATCCTAATTTATTACTATGGGTGGTTTTCAAAGGGGATTCATTAGACAGACAAAGTCTATTGCACAGTTAAAAAACTGTTTTTCTTCCCACTGTTCTAATTTTCTCTTCTTCTCAGATTTCTGTTTCTTTTTATGCCATGCCAGGGATATTAAGTGTTTGTGAGACACTATTTTGTCCAAAACGAGTCAGTCTGTTCTGGGCAATTAATGTCGGTGGCGACCAATATCTGACCCAAATTTTGTGGGTTGGATAAACTGTAAGGAGTGGTTAATTATCTCCTACAGACCATATCTGTTTAATGAGGGGTGGAATTTCTCATTTATACAGAATAAATCCATGAGTTCTGGCACTGTCCTGAAAGAAGCCAAGGGATAACTGTCTCTTAAAGAAATGAGATTTTTTCACAGAGCTGTCTGAGGCTTAGGTGATGAATTGGTGTGGAATGCCATATGATGGCTCTGATAAGAATTGCTAATACAGATTATTGTGTACTAGGGATACAATCACGGGAAGGTATGTCTTGCTAAGATACAGTTCCTGGTCCAGGTTTTCCTTTGGTCATTTTCAACTCCTTTCAAGACAACAGGTAAAAAAACAGCTACAGTTTTCCATGATAGCAATTTTTAGCTTTGTGGGCTTATTGATTCATGTAATATATAAAACTTCATAAAGAAAGTAAGGATATAAAACAATGGATCTGTTTCTACCTGGGCTGCAATTGCTAAAAATTTCCTTCCTGGGTAATATCTGAGTTGAGTCACATGTTCACTACTCATTATTATATGTGGAGCACTTCTGCTTTTCTCTAAGGAAACCCAAAAATGCTGCTTCTTTACACCACAGATTGGCAGTTTATGGAGAAATCCAACGGCTAAATCATCAGGTTGAGAGTACTTAGATTCTATTGTGACATGGTTTTTGAAATACTTTCTTTTCTCTTTCCTTATGCCACCCTGGGCACTGCCACACCAAATTTTAAAATTCTGTCATTTAAAATACAGTCACAAAGCTCACGATACTCAGCCCCAAGTTGTCACTTGTGGTTTTGATGATGAAAATTTTTTGACCTTTTGTAAGAAGTTTCAGCTTCCGTCTGAAGAAGCCCCTCTGAGGCTAAAGGCCAATGATATAAAAAAATGAGTCTGTCTGGTTTATTGTAAGACTGTTTGGTTTAGATCAAGCTCTTTGGTGTAAGTGAAGCTGCCTCATCTGGGGAAGGAAATGACTTAAAAGTGATATAACAGTTCTGAAAGGGAGTCAGACAGTGGGAGACGCATATAACTGATTTGTCTTGTGCTGCATTTAATTGGGATTCCTATTAACTCGTCAGATGGTGAAAGGAAAAACAGCATTTCATAACAGCTTTCATTTGCTAGAGATGAGGAAATAAAGTGCAATGATGCAAACAGAGGAATTTTCACCTTACTATTACAGCCAGCACTTTCTCCGACAGCAGAGCTTCCCTGACTCAGACTGTGTTAGGGAAACCAGGACAAACACCAATGAGTTGTGAGTCCCCACCCTGCTCATGACACAGGGAACATCTCTCTCCTTCCCCTGCCTGGGAGGAGGCTCATTTCTGGAGAAAATGGCCCAACGTCTAAGGGATGACTGATTCCTCCAGACGCAAAACTTTCGAGTTTCTTGCGTTAAAAAAGACACTCCCAAACGGCTCCCCCTGACACTCCTCCTGCAGCCAGATGTGTGCTCCCACATAATTGCAGGATGATGTCTCCATCGGGGAGCCCTGCTTTTGGAGCCTCAGATAACCAGTGAAATTTTCTGGCTGATGTGTGTCTTGAATAGAGCCTTCATCAATTGAGTGTGCCAGGGAGCCCCGAGAGGCACTGCTGCAGGTACTGCCTGCACCTACTGGAAGGCAACACAGGCCCCTGCTGCCCCCGGGCATCCTGCTGCCCCACAGGGCCTTACTGCTTGGCTCAGCTTCCCACTGCCTCCAGCACTTGTGGCTAATTTGCTTGGTGAGTCTTGAATCATAGAAAATGTACCTGAAGCTTGGATATAGTTTGAGAAAGGTCTTTTGCCTTCATCTTCAAAATTTATGGTATGTCTTGATAACTCCATAATATAAAGATGGAAGTCATCTAAAGTTTCCAGACAAAGGTATTTGTCTGGAATAACTTTTACTTCTGAAGATGGCATTTGGAGCCTGGCTCAATGGCCTGAATATAGGCACCAGGTACCATTTTAGTGAATTCATGTCTTTTTCCCAACCAGATGCTGTCCTGTGAGGATGCATCACATGCATGGAAGTTTTCCATAGGTTTTTGTTGCATCTGCCTTGATATCCCAAGCATTTGGATGACACTGTATGTATCTTTTAGCCAACTGAATTCCTCCATTCTGGGTTTAAAACTGTCTAAGCAAACATCTGCTTGGAAGTAAAAATACTCTGGAATGATTCCTCCTCTTCCTTGGAGGCCCAAGGCACCACAGACATGCAGATGCAGTAATACAGGCAGCTTAGGAGAGAAAGAAGCAATCAGTGAAACTGGAGACTGCACAATGAAATGGATGAATGTTCTGTTTTAGCTCCAGCCATGGCTTAGTTCAACCACCTCATCTGCCTAGCAATCATATCCCCCATGAACGGTAGAATTACTGGTACTTTTGTACAACTGGAGTGCCAAACCACCCAGCAGCCACAGCAGTCCTATTGAGTGGGGTACACAAAGATCATAATGTGATGGACAGCCTCTACCTCAGCCTTTAGGCTATCCACAGTGGGACAGAGATGAACAAAGGGAGGAAGGCTTATAAGTAGAAATGCATAGGTACCTCAGTCCCATTGAAATCAGTATGGAACTTGTTTCAGTACTTTTGTATCTTGGATCTCCTGTTTTTTTTTATAGATTTCACTCTCAGCCATGACCTGTAGATGTATGGCAAGCTTCTGAATTTTAACTGCACTTCACCAATCCAGACCAGCTGTGTGATGTAGTTGAATTTTTCATGGAACCAGAGCCCATGATGGTGATGTCCATCCATCAAATTTGCAGGGCCCGCTGGACAGTGAGGATGTTCTCTCTGTAGAACCTGCCTGTCCCTGTTGGATATCAATGCAATGTAAAAAAGTAATAAGGATGTGAATGGCTGAAAAAGATGAAATGTGGGAGACTTAAGTGTAATAGATATCCTACCATAATTATGAATAAATGATAACTTCTTTCTCAAGACAGATGCTTTCTCTAAGTAGCTGGGGAAATTCTGGTGAGGTTCTCCAGGCATCTCCTGCTCCAGCTGCTCTCTTGTCTTTCTGCTAGATGCATGTTAAGGAGAATATGATGTTACACACTTTACATTATCGACATAAACCAAGGGCAATATGTGAATTTTTAAAACTCTGAACCATTTGCCAGAGAGGGATCTACAGGCCTCAGGGGGCTGGCAGTCTCCTTAATTACTATCCCTGTTCACCCTGGGCCCAATTCCTCATTTGTCTCCCTCTCTTCCCAGCACAGTCAAGGAACCACCACATGGGACATTTGTCATAAAGCATCTGAAGCTCATCCCCATATTTCCTGAATATGTTAATAATAAATCAAGCATTAAGGATTGTAGATAATTTCTTTGCAAGCTCCTGCACTGCTTTCTCATCCCTGCTGCACACTGACAGTGCCACTTACCAGCAGCATCAACTCACTGGTGGTGGCACATGTAGGCACTTCTATGTGTCTAGCCTGTGTTCTTCACTGTGACCATAGTACCCACAGGCAGAAAGCTGTGTTCTCTGTGATTTCTGTGTGCTCTGAGGAGCAGTTATATGTCACATGGGCCCCTCTGGCAGAACAGCCCACACCAAGTATTCTCTCAATGCTGCAAAGAAACCATAAAACTATGCTGCAGGAAATCCCATGCTCCTTTGGCTTGAATGCTTAGCAGCTATTCAGGGTTTTTCTGTGTCATGTTTCTTTTGGGAGGAGGAGCTGATAGAGTCATGCAGAGTCTTTGTGCAATCTGATTTATTTGCCAGAAGTGTGAGCCAGATCTCCTTGCTTCACAAAATAAATAAAAATAAAAGCAAGCAGGAGGTGGTTTCCTCACTGAGAAATCGAAATGTGCCAGAAGCTTTTTGCCTGATTTTTTCAAAATTCAGTGTTTTGCATCTCTGGATTTTTTCTGGCCTTCTCTCTCACAGCTCTCTGCTTCCAGAGTCATGGTTGGTCCAACAAAAATCCTTTCATCCCATGTAGTGGCCACTCTCAGCCACTGCTGTAATGATTGGTACCTTTGGCAGGGACTTCTGTTGTCTCAGTTACCTCTGCTCCAAGGAACATTTTGTGTTCCTTCCATTAAGTCTCAGAGCTTTTTCCAGAAGATACACTTTTGTCACTACAAGAGTGATTGAAGGGTAGTGTTATGGCATATCTTAGAAAGGAATCAAATTTGATCACTACAGTTTCTTTAGGTCCTGTAATATATGAATACATCCCTCAGGCTGACAGTTGGATGGGAGCTTTAAAATCTCGCAGACAACCAGTCAAGGAAGCAAATTCAGTTTCCAGGAGATTGGATCAAGATTCAGGGGCTTCTTTTGTTTTGGTTTTTTTTAAACTGAAAAAAATTCTCCTGTGTTGTGAACTATGGTTTGTCTGGGCTTATCTATAAATATTCAGAATCCTCACTGGTCACACAGGCCATGCTGTTATGCTGAAGAATATGACTGGTTGCATGACTTCCATAGGTCATTCTTTTCTCTCTCAGTGCTCCTGACCTTTCACTGCTTCTTTGTGTCTGGTGTGACACCTGTGTCTGGTGTTGCAGTACCTGCACAGAATCAGACAGAAATTCAAATTGAAAGAGATATTTGGAGCTCCAGCCTCTGACTGACTGTATTAAGAGCATGGCCAGCTCAGGCAGCTTCCTCAGGGCCCTGTTCTGCTCATTTTTCAACATCTCCAGAGGATACAGGGTCTTACAGGAATGCTATGGTTGAGCTGTCCTCTGTATCCCTTTCTTTCAGATAAGCAGTTCCCTTTCCCAGTGACCCAACCATTGTGCTCACCCCATTGTGGCTGGGCCTGTGAACTGGGTGAGACTCATCAGCACCCTGTGGAGCATTCCTGTCTCCTTTGGGTGAGCAGTCCTAACCCATGCTCACTGTAGCTCTTCAAATTTTCACCTCTGTTGCTGCACCAATACACATTTGGTAAAGGGGGGTTGAATCTGCCTCTTCTGCCTATGCAAACTCAAAAGTCTGAATGTGACATCTCTCTATTTCCCATTTGAGGAAATCAAAACAGACCCCAGTGTTCTTGTGGAATCCTCAGCCATTAACATGGGTGTCCTGGTCCCAGCTGGAAACCAGCTGTTTTGGTAGTGCTTACCCTGAGTCAAGGACTTTTCAGTGTCTCATGCTCTGTATGTGAGGAAGTGCACAAGAAGCTGGGAGGGAGCACGGCTGGGACTGCTGACCTGAACTGGCCAAAGGGATATTCCATGGAACATTGTGCCCAATATATAAATTGAGGAGAGCTGGCCAAGGAGCTGACCACTGACGGGGAGCAGTGGTGAGCATTTGTACTGTGCATCACTTGCTTCTCATGCACTTTAATCCCTTTCTCTCTTCTTTTCCGTACATTTATTATTATTATTTTAATCTTTTTTTCTATTCTTACAGTGTTAACTCATGGGTGTTACTTTTTTTACTGTTTTCCTCATCCCAGCAGGGTGAGGCAGGGGAGTGAATGAGTGAGTGAGTGAGTGAGTGAGTGAGTGAGTGAGTGAGTGAGTGAGTGAGTGAGTGCTGTGTGGTAAATAGTTGCTGGCTGGGGTTAAATTGAAGCAGTGGGGAACATCATCTTGCAGATGGACAGGCAGAACAACCTTGCTCATGGTTTAATAAGGCCAAGTGCTGGGTCCTGCACCTGAGTTACAACAAACCCGTGCAGTTCTACAGGCCTGGGGAGGACTGGTTCAAGAGCTTGGCAGAAGGGGATTGGGAGGTGTTGGTTGACAGTAGCTGCGCATGAGCCAGCATGTTCTTGTGGACAAGAAGGCCAACGGCATCCTGGCCTGTACCAAGAATAGTGTGGCCAGCAGAACCAGGGCAGTGATTGTCTCCCTTTACTTGATATTAGGGAGGCTTTACCTGGAGTGCTGTGTTCAGTTCTGGAACTTTGACATGCTGGAGCACATCCAGTGAAAGACAACAGGTCTCACAAAAGGACTAGAAAACATGAGAAATAGCTGAAGGAGCTATGTTTGTTCAGCCTTGAGAAGAGGAGGCTCAGGGAGGATTCCCATCACTTTCCACAACTGCCTGAAAGGAGGGTGCGGTGAGGTGGGGACCAGTCTCTTCTGCCCTACCTGCAGTGAGAGGGCCAGAGGAGATAGCCTTAAACTGAGATAGAGCAGATGCAGATTAGATATTAGAAAAAGTATTTTCATTCTTAGGGTGGCCAGGGTCTCGAGTAGGTTCCCCAAGAAGGTGATGGAACACCATGGAGGTGTTTAAGAGGCATCTGGAGCTGGGTGATTTGGTTTAGTGGTTTAGGGGTTGCAGTGGCAGTGCTAGGTGGATTGGGTGATCTTGAAGGTCTCTTCCAACCTTGACTTTCTATGATTCTGTGTCCTGGCCAGTCTGCACAGAGCTGTCCCTCAGAGAGCTGGAGAAGAGCAGTAGCAGCCTGGCAGAGCTGGTGACACTCTTGAAAACCAGGTACAAATGTTATTAACATGAGCTGCAGAGCCCCACCAATAACTCTGAATTTTTCACAAGCCTACAAACACAGGACATGCAGTAGTAACGAGCCAGATGGAGTGAGCACTCCATGGCCTCTCCCTCGGGTAGTTAAGGTGAACTGCTTGGGCTGGCTGGTGTGTGGCAAAGAATCTTTTTGTGGGTTTAGTCACTGGTGCTGGTCAGAGCTGCAGCCACAGCCTGGCAGCCTTGTTCCTCTCTAGAGCAGTTTGTAACTCGTGCTCCTGCAGCTCTCACCAAGCTGAGGGCCCTTCCCCACAGAGGTGGCTTTTTTGGGTTATGTGGTGCAGAATCAGGGAGAGAAGCACACCCTGTGCCAATGGAATGTGGAAGTCAGAGGAAGGGATGTGATTTGCAAATCTTGGGTAGAAGATATGGTCAGGTGGGGACAATTCCTCTGTCTCAGAAAAATTTGTGAGATTTTTGACATTTTTTCTGATCCTGTGCCATAAAAAGACATTCTGACTACTTCTTTGTTACTAAAGGATAAGCAAAATAGAAGTTTGTGACAATCCCTATGCTTTGTTTAAATGTCTTTGGGATACATTGTTTTTATCTGACTGTTATTTTTCTAATTCCATTATAAGTTTTGCAAAAATCATTTGCAGCTGGAAACTTGGCTTAAAATTTGACTGTGGAAAATGAAATCAGATTTTATTCTTTATTAAATAAAAAAATTCAAGTAATTAAAAAACTTAATGGTCTCCTCCCCAAAAAGTTTTGACAATTTGTCAATTTTTATTGCAAAAAAATATTTTATATAAGAGATTCCAAGCAGATGGGATACCATTTTACCTTAGTGTCCTTAGGACCTGCCTCATGATGCAGAAGTGATTGTGCCTATTTTCCTGCAGATATTAAAACACCTATGGAGGTCCTTTGGAAAAGGGAAATTTAACTATCTACCCTTTGTGAGTTGGAAAATATAACTGATAACAAGTAATAAAAAATTACCTCTTAGAAAACACAAATGCCATAAAAAGACCTGTTCTGCTTAAGGACAAAAAATTATGTCCTGTTTCAGAATTAGAGGAACTCAAATAAAAGGCAAGCAAAATATAAACATTTGCAACATTTTCTGCTTCTGTAAATGTATTTATTTTAAAATCAAAAGCTAGCCAAGGTGTTTTTGAGATACCACACACAAGAACACCTTAACAGTCCAAGATTTAGTGAAAGAAAAAAAAAATCCTTCTTTTGGCTAATGTCCTATGTAGTAAATCTCATCTCAAATTTAATTAAGTAGACAATTTTTTTGAAAGACAACTGCACATGTGTATGTTCAGTAGTCTTAACACCACTTCTGGCCAGCTTATGTTCTCAGGGGACTCCAGCTCCAGCATGTGGTGAAAAACTCATCCCTTTAGTGTTGCAGATCCTTCTGCTACCAAAGAAAATAGACAGTACATTCTGGGTGCTGAGGCAGAGCTGGCAAAATTCTGAGTACTCACAACCAGGAGAAGGCCTTTGAAGGAATTCAGCTACCTGGAGCTCTTACTGGGAGAACCTGGCCATAATTACGAACAAACAAAACAAGCTGGGTAAATCCAGATTCCCAGAAATGTGTTGAACTTCCTAAATGCAGGTGAAGTGCAGTGTCAGGCAGCTGCCATGAGTGAGCAAAGCTCAGCTCCTGGAAGGCTGTGCTTGCTCCTGATTGTGCTGCAGAACCACAGTGCTGGCTGCCAGCCTGTCTGCCCCTGTCTCATGACCACCATGCAAAGTGAGAGGCTGCAGGGAGTCTCTCTGTCTTGGCCAGTGAACCACCTGAAGAGAGCCTGGGTATTTCAGTCATTTGTGATCATTTCTCCATTCCCAGGGAAATTGTTTTGGAAAACTCAGTCACGATCCTAAAAGTTGAGGTATGCTGAAAATCCTGGCCACAGGGAAGAAGAAAGCCTATGTTTCTATTCACTTGTTTTGAAAGGACTCAGTCCAAAACACAGAGAAAACGAGAGTGATTCCCATTGACTTAGCAGGCTTTGAGTGAAACCCAAAGTGCTTAGTACTAAACTCCTCAGAAGCATGAGCTAGTGAAACTGGTGAAGAGTTCTCAGGCAGCAGGCTCCTTTTTCCACAGCTACCCTTTTCCAACTGTCTCTTTGCTTCTTCAGTCCTTCTGCTCTTCCTCAGCATCCTGCACAGCTTGGGCAGGTGAGAGTCAGACCATTCCTTTCTGGATCCTTACAGATCAATCTGCTCCTTTCCTTCTGCACTTTCCACACTGGGAGATTCCCAGACTGAGATTTAAACACTCCTCCAGGGAGTCTCCCTGAGAGACATGATACTGTTTTTTGGCAGGACCCTTCTCTGATACTCTTTTCCAGACCCATCCCATCCCCATAGCAACTCCGGGTAACAACTGAGAGGCATTACATTATTTTTTCCATTCTTCTGGCACCTGAGTATAGATGTAGCTGCCAGCAGGTAAATTTAAAATGTATAATAATCAGGCCTCCACACAGCTGGTAGCCAGCCTGCATAGTTTGCTACCACAGGAGGCCATAGAATTGAAGAAATAAAGTCTGAAAAGGATTGAAATTGGAGTTACTTGTGGGAAACTCATCCCACTTTTCACATGGGGTTTGGTGGGCAGAGGAAGAGATCCAAAGACTTCAGCTCTCACTCTGCAAAGGACTCAGCTGTGGTGTTGTTACGTGTTTCCTAACAAGAATTTTGTTCAAAATGATTCTTAGCTTCAAAGATTGGATTTGTGCAAACTATTCCCATCAGGTGAGGGGATTTATCTGCCTTAAGCCTTTGAACAGGGCAGAATTTTGAATATAAAAAGCTGGTGGCAGTGGCAGCTGTGTATGTTCCTTATTTCTTTTAAGGAGTGCCTGGGAATCCAAAGAGCCACTATTGTCCCTCATCTTGGTGATCTCCAAGTGCTGGTCTATGACTTCGTGATGCTCCAGGCACTGGACTTTCAAAGCTCCTGCTCTGAACAAAGGGGGACTAGCTGATGCCAATGAAAATATTCATTTGATCCCTCTTGCCATTTCACAGCTTCATGAAGAGCATTTTTCTTCCTATTCATTCAAGTCCCTCAACACAGGGGTGTATGATCGTTTGAGCAGAATGGTTTACTGCCAGCAGAGAAAAAAACACAGGCATGAAAATTCAGCCTGAAACAGATGTCTGTGCAGGGAAAACCTTCCTTTCAGCTCCTCCCTGAAGAAATGGTGTCTTCTCGTTGTCTGAGCAAAACCGCAAAAAGGAGCTCAGATCATTTTTACATATATTTTCCTCAGAAAACTCTTTTTCTTCCCAGGCACCTATTTATGCCTGACACTATTAATAATTTTCAAAATTTCAGAAAGCTCTTGAAATCAAGCAGGAGTGCAAAGAAACTTTCCCTGGGAATGTTTTACTGCCTTCTCAGAAGTGGCTGACCTTGCACTTACTGCAAGTGATAATTTGGTATTAGGTTTCTTTTCTCAGCTTGAAATACAATAGGAGCTCCTCCCACTCCCACAGAAATACATGTACCAGCATTTAACAGACCATCCTCAAAGACCTGGATTCCCTCACCACCACATGTTCTCTGCCTCCTTCCTCCCATTTCCAACCACATCTGGTCAGACAGTCTTGCTGTGAGAAATGATGGTGCCACATATAAGAATATTATCACATTACCACTTATAACTCTGTCTATCTATCCCTTTCTGTGTGACTTTTTTTCCCCTGCCTCTCTCTTCCTGTATATCACTACTGTATCAGATAATCCTTGAAAAGAACCAGAACTCCCTCCAACACTCCCAAACATATTTTAAAATAAAAGAAATTTTCTCAAGAAATGTTTCTTGACAAACAATTTGGATTTTTCCTGTCATAGGTGGCCATGACAAACCCATTGTTTTCAGTGAGAGCTGTTCCCTTCCTGGTGCTCCAGACCAGTTCTAGTCAGCATTTCCTACCAGCTGTAACAAGTAGATGCAAGACACAAATATTAACCCCTTCCAGAGGAGCAAACAACTCTGACTTGGATGATGATGGATTGCTGGAAGCTAGATCTGCTTTCAGGGCCTGTCTCTGTTAGTCTCACACCTCAGAGGGATTTTTTGACAAGGTGGTAAGCCTGTGGGTGGGAAGTAGGCTGAATGTCTGTTCAAGTCAGTGCATCTTGGCATCACAATGACTTTGCAAGCACAGCGTGGTAGAGACTTTTTTTTCGACCTCTCCATGGTCATGAGGTCAGGCCCAAATTCATTGCACCTACTGTAAATTGTTAGGTCTTGTCCTTTAAATGATGGCCTTCACCATCATTCTTCAGTTCCTGGTGAGGTGGCCTGACTGGGAAATCAAGAATTCACTCAGGGTGACTTTGACTCCAACAATGCCTGTGTTTCAGTGGCCAGGTGTGGACCCAAAGAGGGCTGGATTTATGTAGCTGTTTCAGTGAGGTATTTACATGTAGGAAGAGGTACACAGGTCTTGGGCACTATAACATTTCCCTACCTGTCAAGGTGGCTGTGAGGTTAAATATATTAGAGAATTTAAAACATTTAGCTATTGCATTGTTAGGGGTTTTACAAGAGACATTGGACATGATCTGTATATAACACAACAGAGGAAAGCTAATCAATATATACACAAGGTATGGTATTTTATTACTTATCAAAAGTACCATAACTGGTCCTCTCCTTTAATACCTATCATAATATCAAAATTTTAAAAGGAGTTACTTTTTCATAGCCAAAAGAGAGGTAATTAAATTCTGCAGAGAAACATCTATTCAGTAGAAGATTCTGTCACATTAATGACCTACATTTTCAAATTAGGAATGCTTTTTGCAGAGTTGAGTAGCCCACCAGGGACATTTCTATAAAGGCTATCAACAGGGTGTGTCACATTTAGAGATGTTTCCTCACGAAAATTTAAGTTAGAGATAGATTTTTCCTTTGAGACAGAGCTGGAATTGGACACAGATTATTTATCTAGACCACAAAACTCCAGAACATTTCCATCTTTTCAGGTCCAGGATAGATTAAGGATGACCAGGAAAAGATCAGGACACGCAGTTTTATTCTCGCTCCTCATTTTCTGCTTTATGCAGTGGTTCCTTTGCCATATCTGGGCAATCGGGACAAAACGCCAGAGACCTCCAGCAGAAACAAAAAATGTGATCATAGCCTGAATAGTGAGTTGAAAGACTCAGCCTGTGAAGAGTTTGCTAAAATAAATACCCTCAGCCATTAGCAATTTCATTGAGAGAGGCAGTTTTAGGGTTCCTGGAACTATTCATGAATTCAGCAAGACAACATAGGGAAAAAAAGTAGTTTTCTAATATTTCTGAGTATTTTCTCAGTGAAATGCTGCAATTTTCAGCTCTTTTATAGAGATCCTGGAAAGCTCAAAGAAAAATTGTTATGTTCCAATATACACGCATTATATCTAAAAAAAAAAAAAAAAAGATGAGAAATGAAGAGCACTACCTAATGCCTTGCAAGGAGCCTGTTTGAATTCACAGAATCATAGAATGCTTTGTGTAGGAAGGGACCTTAAATCTAGTCATCTAGTTCCAAACCCCCTGCCATGATCAGGGACACTTTCCACTAGACTGGGTTGTTCAGAGCCCCATCCAGCCTGGCCTTGAACATCTCCAGGGGTGTTACAACTCAAGACATTTAATGCTTGTGGTTGTAAATGTGTGACCCCAGATTCACTCAGAGTTTTTTGCACAAGTCCTTTCCCATAATGTGTCATATACCAAGGACTGCAGAAGGCATGAAATGTAGAAAACAAATTCCCATTGTTGACACAATTCTCTTTCATAAATTAAACCAGACATTTTTTCACAAGCCTGCCACAAACAATATTCAGCAACTGCAACTCCTATTATTAAAGTTAGGAATATGTCTAGCTAACAACAATTGCATCTGCTAAGATGAGAAAGCCTGTCTAGGTAACATCAATTGATTTTATTTAGACAAGAAGTCTGTCTAGCTAACATGTCCTGAGGCTACAAACCAGGAAACGTGTTATTTCATAAAGTTTTTGTAGATGCCTCTCCACTGCTGAGCAGCTATTTATGACTTAAAGCATGAGGACATTACCTCTCTAGTGAATGTTGCTTGGACAAATTACCTGTCAGTGTGATTGCCTTGGTTTGAAAGACAGGTGTCTGCTAAGAAAGGCAGGAGCCTCATTTTTTAAAATGGAGAGTGTAAACCCCCTCCCTCCAAATTATTATAATTTTGAAATTAAAGGGCTCTCAGGCAAAGATATGGGAATGGGAATAGGAATATGGGAACTAGGAAAATTAAAATAGAAATACAGTATTACAAAGAACAACCCCAAAAAAGTACTGACAGAGTCAGAATACAACCTGACACCCCGTCAGTCAGGGTGTTGGTAGCAGTCCCATTAAATGGTGGCTGCATCCTCCTGGATGACAGATGTGGTTCAGTTGAAGCAGTGCTCCTGTAGGAGGGTGCAGTTTTCCTCCAAAGGTCCAGTGATGATGTGAAAAGGTCCAGTTTTCCTCTGGGATCCAGTGGAAATAGGCTGCCTTGGTGTTCCAAATCTCAGATTTTGTCTAGGTAGGAAATGTTTGGCTCCTCCCCCTGGGTGGAGCATCTCCCAGTGGGATGATGTAATTTTATCAGTCGTGCAGTGGGACTCAATGGCCCATTAACAGAAGATATCTTCCTGGAGGAAGGATGGGTTGTGGAAAAGATAAAAATGACTGCCCCACCTGGCTTTAACAGATGGCCCATTAGCAGAGAATATCTCCCATGGGGATAAATATCACTGCCCCACCTGGTTTCAACAGATGGTGATAGAATACATACTTTTGGTCACATCCTATATTGCAACCTAAGACAGTGATGCTACTTTCAAGTTCACAGCATCATCACTGATCCTTCAAGAGAAACAATAGGAGAGGCATTGATGACTTTTGCCATGTAAGGGTGAAATGTATATGTGATATTGGACTGGTTTCCATCTTTTTTATCAGCAAGCAAGTCAGGATCCCTTTGTCTTGAAAGGACTGACCAGGACTCTCACTTAGGCATCCACATTCTCCCAACTAGATGATGCACATGGTCCCACTGATAGCCCATTGGAGGGAGTGGAAGAAGGTGCTTTTCTCTGCCCTTTTGTATCTTTTCGTCTATGGTGGGACACATGTGCAATGACACTGGCTGATACTACATGCCTTTGCTCCTCTCTTAATCCTTATATAGCTGTAATCAGGGCAGGGAGTTTCCCTTCACTTTTTGAAGCAAATGAAATTATTGGTCCTTCTCTTTGGTGCCTTTCATGAAAAATTACATTCTATTTGTCCTCTGGAGTCTGCATCTGGGATTATTAAAATAATAGTAATAAAAGCTTCAGAAGTATCCTATAGCCAACTCAGACCTAGAGAACCAGTAGTTGTAGTTGTCATACCTTGCTTTATCGACTGCAGAATATCTAACTTTTTTGAGTATAAGAACAATAAGAAATCCTAATTTCGTGCCTAGGAAAATAAGATGGTTTTGTACACAATGTGATGTTATCCTTTCTTGCCTCCAGTTTATATACCTTCTTCCTTTTACTGAAATACTCTTTGTTGAGGATAGTTGCTGGTTCAACTTGTTCCTCCAGTTAACTTGTCTTGGAACAGTGCTCTCATGTTTTTTGCCTCTCAATTCTCATGTCTATTGCAAAATGCTTGTAAAAGAAGATGTAAAGAAAGAGAAACTGTGAATTCCAGATGTTATACTACCTTTTGTTTTTGTTCTCAGCCCCCTAAATGTCCATGCAGGTCTCTTTTGCTGGTGGGTGAAAACCAGAAATGGCACACCCAAGACATTTGTACCATCAAGCACATCTCTCAGGCTGGCCTGTGCAACAAGCAGTAGCTAAGCCCAAGTACCTGGGATATGTAGAAGCAGACAGAGGTCAGTGAATCTTTCCACAAGTCTTCCTCTGTAATAGAGACATGGTATACTTAACTCCCTCAGCAGGTTTCAGAACTGTAGTAAGCCCTCTATTACCTGTGTGAGCCCTGTTCTGTTCCTATTATCTCTATAGGGCTGCACTTTGCAAGTGGTGTTTTTGGCAAAGTGTCTGGCTGACGGAAGTACCAGGAATATCTGAAAAATATATAATTGAAGTTTAAAAACAAAAAAAAAAAAGTAAGCAGTAAAGGCAGAAAAATTAGGAATAGAATAACAGCAGAAAACACAAAGTTTAGGGGCTACTGACACTTCTTGTTGCTGGCTGCAGACTGTTAGAACCAGAGAAGTCTGGCCCACACTTCTATCCTACAAATGAACCAGAAGGAAAAAGACACAAGTTAACCCACCATTTTGCATGGGTCAGGCATTCCCACTTTAGTTCTCAGGAGAGAAACCAGGGAAGAGCCCCTGCAGCCTGTGTCACTCAGAACTGTCCCTCCTCCAGAGCCGAGTCTTTATTTAAATCCATCAGCTGGTACTCTTACTCTTTGGCTGACTCCCAGCTCCTGTGTGCTGTTGCTGCATAGCAGGCCAGCTGCTTCCCCAAGTCTTTTTGGGAACCATGTGTGGTTGTATTTAGCAGGGAGGGTACTGGAATTCCAGTCAGACTTGCAGAGACCTCAGTGGGAATCAGTCTCAACTCCTAATGCATAGGAAAACTAAGCAACTAGAAGGTTGCTTCGAGGTCACTGGGCTGGTGTTCAAAAAGAAACAAGGTCAGGAGTGAAAAAGGAGGAGAGAAAGCAATAAATATTTTTGCCTGGTGTTGATGTCGGGCTCACCAGCCTATTCTTGTCACACCACTCCCTTTTTTCCATGCAGACACAATATTAGCTGTCTTCCCTGGTATTTCCCTGGTATTCCAAAATGTGTTAAAAATGAACATTTGCATGGCAGAGACCACTTTAGTCAGTTCTCATGGTAACCTGGGGTGATTCTTATTTGAGCTTCTGCTTTAAAATATTTATCTTTAGAAAATGCTGCCTAATGTTGTCCTCAGCTACTAATAACCTGGAAAATCTGCCATCTTTTTCCTCATCTTGTGCTTTCTAAACACAGCACAGATATTTACTGAACACAGCTTGTCTGCAGCAGTATTGATAAAGTTACCATCTTTGTGTGGTAATAGGATTATGTTGTCTTAGGGATTTGTTTTATTACCAACACATTTAACATACTTATTGTCCCTAATCCTACCAAGGAAAGATTTCTCCATAATAGCTTTAGCTTTGTTTAGGAGTGTCTCTACAAGTGTGTTAATTATAATTTCCATTTCACTTGCTTTATAACATCTATGGCAATTTCCCTACAGATTTTAATTAATTTTTGACTGGCTACATTTTCCTTCCCCATCTACCCCTCTCAGTTTCATCTCTTTAGCCTTTATAATTCTATCTCATATATACTGTGACTATTTTGTGACTGTTTTTTGCACTTGTTATACTCTCCTTGGTAAACACTGGTCCCACAGTAAACCTCAGCTTCTTGATCCATGGTAAGTTTTAACTATTATCATGAGAACTAGTTCTGAGAGTTTGTTACAAATAATTAACAATAAAATATTAATTGAACATGTAAATCACCATCTATGGTTTTGTTTATTTACTTTGAAAGATATTATTGCCTACAAAGGAATAAATTCACCTTTGGGTATATAAAGCAAAGAGCCAGAGTTAATCCATCTAATCAGCTATTCACAAGTGAATTTTAAAGGTGTCCTTGAGAATCACAGCTGACAGGGACAGAGGCCCTTTCCTGCAGTGCTTTTGCTGAGCTCTTGGTACTAAAGCAATTATAAGCTGGGCTCCTAGCCCAGACCTACATGTATGGGAGATGCAGACAGCAGCAAGTGACCTTACTGTGAGCTGAAGAGCTGCTGCAGGACTGCTGAATATTTAATGGAGAAACACAGCTGAAATGGTTTTGCAGCAACCAGCACAGCTACTGATTGGGAATTCCCCTTCTGTACAAGCATGGTGTTTTATTTCCTACTATGTTCGTGGATTTAAGATGCTTTTGCCATTAAGCCTTCTGCTTTCAAGATTACAGTAGCAATGATAGATAGACACAATTTCAGGCCTGCAAAAAGACTTCTAAGCCTGCTTCGGGGACTAATGCAGATAAATGGCATCCTTTCTGGGCAGACTTTATGGTCCAAAACCAGACACACAGGACATTCCTAGGTCACTTACATTTTATTGCTTCAGCTGAGATAATTCACATGATCTGTCTCTTTTATTCATCCTCCCATCCTAGAAACCACCTATGTTCTCCATCTTCTCTTTCAAAGGCATTTACAATACAGCTAGGAGTAAGGTTAATTGAGAAAGAAGCCAGATAAGAGGCAGATGTATATTTAATTGAAAATAAAAAGGCTGCCTGTTTGTTAGTTATAAATCAGTGAATACACAGCCTTAAGCACATAACTCTGGTCCGCCTACTCAGTGGCTATAGCAATAACTTAACATTTCAATAGCCCTTCTGATGGCTCCATTTTCATGCTGAGGAAGTTCCTCAAGTTGTTTCATAAACAGAGGTGTGAGATACACAATATTTAATTGCCCAAGCCCAAAGAGGCAGCACTCTCCACAATAAACCTGCTTTGCACGTAGGCACTAGGTTTCATCCAGCATGCAATACAGTTGGCTGTCACCAGGAGCCAGTTAAAGCTCATTCCCTTGCTCTGACTTGTTCTGAGTCCCTGTAGGGGCAGGTCTGTCAGTGTTGCTGCCTCTCACATCCAGGCTTTTGGCTTTTTTTAGCTTTTTTTTTGATGGCTCCAGGTGATGCTGCTGGGCTGGATGCCTGTGAGATATCTCAGGAGGTACCAAAGAGACTGAGAGGCATATGGGCTTGAGGCTGGAGGTGGGAGTGGCCAACATAAAATTCAGAGAATAATGGATTTGAGAGGTAGATTTTGCAGGAGACAGAGGTCTGAAAGAGGAAAAGGCTATTGTAAGAGGAGGGGATGTAAGATTGAAGTATTGGGTGTGGGAGGAGATTGGGATTATGGTGGATGTCCTGTGATGGAAAGCATGTAGGAGCTGTAAGGTGTGAGAAGTGCAAGGGTGTCAGTCCATGTCAGATTATCTGCTCCTCATACATCTGAACTCACTTATGTATGTGGTCTGATCACTTTGTCACAGTGGCTGCAACTTCAGCCCAGCAGCTGCTGAGACAAAGCTGCTGCCTGTGGCTGCACAGGACATGAGGGTTTCATGGCTCCCACTATTAGCAAAACAGTCAGCTCCCATGCACACATCTGAAGCAAGTGCTCTAATTCCTCACAGCCCTCAAAATCCTGCCTGTAGCACCTTTTCAGAGGTGCTTATGAGACAAGGGTCACAGGACTGCAGAAACACAGCTATACCACATTGGGTAGGAGAGGTAAGTATGGGAACTTCATAGCCAAGGAAGATGGTTTTTTTGTGTAGCAAAGCAGTATATTCATCCCAATAACTTGGAGGGAATCCAAATGTCATTTTCAGACATTCTGGTATGACTGTGGGAAAACAATCTAGCATTTTCTGGTCCAAGTTTAGCAAGGAATATAAGCCAGGATTGTTATTAAGCATATAGCAATGGGGAAAACATAAAATAATATACATGTACTTCCAGATATATAAAGAAAAGTAGTTTTAGAATAAGTTGTTATAACTATTTTCCATGGATGCAGAACATCTAGGAAAGACCCTACCTGTACTTTCTGTGACTAGAAACAAGCTTCAGTCCAAAGCAGAAACTTTCACTGATTCTTTTCAGCTTAATGCCAAAATGTCCAGTTCCTATCAGCTTTTTCAGTAGGCCTTGGTTGTGCTTTTGCTGCTTGACAAAAAGGGGTCTCCTGGACCACTGAGTAACTCTTGTTCTGCAGAAAGATGGTGCCCTTCCAAACTGGTAGGATTCCATGAAACTCAGCCCAGGAAGAGTGATGAGCAAAGACCACCGAGGAAGCTGGCAGAAATCAAGCCCCACAGTAAGTTAAATATTAAATTTAGTATTTGTGTTTAATGTAAAAAAGCAAACAAAACTAATGAAATCAAACAACCCTAAAAAAATCCTAAACTCTATTAAAAAAAAAAACCAAAACAAACAAACAAAAAAAACAAACGCAAAAAAGCCTCAAACTAAAATATTTTTTAAAAATAACAAAAAACCCCCACAAAATAATTTTTTTCCCAAAAAGACATTTTGCTGAAACAATCTTTGTTAAAACCTGATAAGCTGCCTCTTCCTCTCACTTCAAACCACCTCCAAAGCAAGATTTTCCTTAAGTGCATATATTTCTGCCTTCTGCTGATGACTTGGCAAGCAGTGAAATGTGGCCACTGCTACTAGCTCACTGTTGCCTTGTTTGGGGAACAAAAGAGGCATCTCCATTGCTGGTAAAGTGGCACCTGCTTTGTGTGAATAGGCAGAGGCTCTTAGCCAGCTTATACCAGTATAATTAAGGCAGTGCAAGCCTTTATCTCTGGCTTTACATAGATAGAAGAGTAATTCCAATTTAATTTATCATTGTAAATTCAGATGAGCAAGCTCCACAAGAAAAAGGTTTCTCTTTATATGTTCATTTGCTTCTATATTAGTTGGGGTTTTTTGGGGTTTTTAAATTTATTTAATTTTTTTATTTAACCATTTAACTAAAAAAACCAAACTGTACCTTCTCCAATTCCAATTGCTGCACTTTTATTAAGATTTGCAAAAAGTGGTGTGCAAAATCTTTCCATCTCTGCTCATAACCTGCTTTTATCTTGATTAAATTTTGTCTTGGAGTCCAGGCCCTGTATTATACGTTCTTACAGCACCTAGCACAGCATATCAAACATGGATTTCAAACTTCACAATAATACATATTTTAGATTAAAATAATGGGATTCATAGTTTACACTCAGTCAGTGCTTTCCACTGCAGAGATTACAATTGTTTCACCTTTGCTGTTCTGCCTGGGCACTTGAGGCTTCACATAACCAAGCTTTGAAGTGCTTCCTCCAAGTTCAAAATTTACTGTTTGAAATGTCTGATGTAATGCTATCTAATCCTTTCCATGGCTTCAGGGAAGACAAGCTTTCAATTTGGTGAAAAATGTATTTCTGTAAGGTTATTAGAATAAAATGAAATAAAAACCAGTTGTGGAGTGATCATCACAAGGCAGCTTGATATAGGTTTTTTTGAATGAAGCAGAGGCCAGCTCCTGCCCTGCTCAAAGCAATAGCAGGGTTGCTGTCAGCCTCCATAAACTCCAGATCAAGCTACAGCTTCCATTCAGGACATTTTTTTATTTGTTTTTAATAAGGTTGATGTTCAGGAAAAGGTCAAATGTAAAACATAGGACCTGTTTTATGGGATACTTGAATCCTTCTTTTTTTACGTGGCCATATAGGTTAGAAGCCATACGTGGAAGAGCTGAATAATCTTACACATGGTAGCAATCACTACTCTGCATTATGCACTCCCTTCCTAATATCATATGTGACCAGATGGGGTCTTTCCTCCAAGGGTGCTCTTTATTCCTGTTCTTGAGTTGAAGTTATCACTATGATCTTAAACCACTTTTATTAGAGCGTCTGTTTTTAATCAAGAGGGAAGGGGGATTTGCAGTGAAGACAAAAACACTGGTGGGTAAAATGAACCACCACAGAGACAAAAATAAACAGAGGAATTTCCTCGATGCCCTATTTCGTCTTCCTTTTTCCTTTTTATTAAATAAAACACACTAAATAATTTAACATAATATTGTTTTTATAAGCACTATCATTAAAGTAGCTGGTTGTTTTTCTTTCTTTCTGTCTGTCTTTCTTTCTTTAATTTCTTTTTGTATTGCATTTATTCACTACATAATCAGAAAATAGAAGGAGAAAATTTAGTCTCAGGACTGCAACTGTTCTAACAAGTTAAAGCAAGAGGGTGTTTTGCTGCTTCATTTTCTTGGTCCTCCTTTACATGACTTCAAAATAGTACCAGTAAATCTAGCAGTAAACTCCATGCTAATTTTGTGTCCAATCTTTGAAATATGAAGGTTGATGCAATTATCAAACAATGGCAATGATAATAACATTGTCTGACGGTGGTAGCTTGAGGCGAGTCCAGCTGAGAGCTGGACATGAAAAATGCACAGCTCAGGTTTTGCCTAGATTAGGGGAAGTGGCTGAAGATTGATTACAAATTCTGTGTAAATTCAGTGGGGTGCTAGGAGATATTTTGTCATTGCAGCCACCTTCTGTTGTTCTGCCCACAGCCAACCAGGCAGAAGGACAGGAAGGGTGTCTCCTTTCACCCACCCCAGAGCTGGAGCTCTAATACAAGGGACAATTATGTCAAGGTGCCCAGCTCTGGTGGCACCTTGGCTGTGCTGTTGGCTCAGCTGCAGGACCTTCCTCTCTTGCAAAACCCTGAAATCTGCCCATCAGGGTTCATTAGGAGTAGCTAGGCAGAGCTGGAAGTTTAGATTAGGCTGCAGCACCTCGAGCTGGCTGAGCCCAGATTAGGTTTCAGGTGTTGACACACAGACACAGCAGACAAAACACCAATAATGGAGGTGGTTTAGTCTCCAGCAGCCTCCCTGAGTGCCTCACTCTTGTCTGTTACCACCTTTTGTGGCAAGAGCAGGCAAATCACAGGTAGAAGTAAATGCCTTCAGTTCACTGAACTAGAAAGTCAAATAGAATTTGCAAGTGGGCTGGGCCAGCACACCATGGTCACATCATTTAGGAGCAACTTGATGCAGAGCTCAGGCTTGCAGGCTGCAGTGGGGGAAGCTGCCACAGCTGGGAGTGAGAGCTGCTCCTGAACGAGGGGCTCTATCCTCCTGTGCTTGTAAGTCAATATCCTTAAACACTTCCTTTAGGGTAAGTGTGCTGTGAATGCAGAAGTTGTATTTTTAACAATCTAAGTTAAAGCACAGGCAGAATATAAACTCAGCCATTTTTCCAAGCTCACCCCACACCAGCTTGACTTGATCCCAACACTTAAATTCTTACAGTCTTGACAAATCTTACAGCTGGATGCAAACACATTCTATTGAGTCCTAGTGAAATGTTGGAGCCAGCTGGAGTGGACCAAACCAATAGAATCTTTTTAAAAACGGCCTAAATCACATAACATCCTCTCCAGGGAAAGTGCACAAACATGGTAGCAGCAATGATTAAAAAAGAAGTGCTGAAAAACTCTTTGCTAGTACTCTGGGAACCACAGAGGTGGTGAACTCCCAAGAGATTTGGGTGGCCTGTCTGCAGTACATATATTATCTTATGCTTCAAAGAACCATTTCCCCTACACTTAAATTACAGCCTTTCCTACTTGCTCAAGCTCAAAGGGCCAGAGGAACCAGTTCTGAGTTAGCTCAGCTTTTCCAGGGAAAAAAGTCACCCTATTGCAGTAAATTCACCTCTTCCATCTTCATGCTGAAAAGTTGCAGATTTTGGGAATGGGGATAGAAAGCTGTTTAAATAATTTTATCATCCACAATTAAAAGGAAAGTGAAACAGACTGAATTCCTCCCCAAAAAAATTGCATGAAATTCTTAAGGTTTTAAAGTTATTTTGATAGCTTGCATGTACTTTTAAAATGCTTTATTAAAATTTTGACTGTAAACATTAACCTCTTCTCCACTAACTTACAAAGACTGACTTTCCAGTAACTTAAATTCTTTTACAAAAAACAGGAAATCTTTGGGTAAAATTACTTTTATATAATTAGCAAGAGTAGTTCAATAAAAGGCTGAATGTCCCACTCGGACATGGACCACATCTCATGAGGCCAAGTCTATAATGTTGAATATCCTTCTAGATAAACAGACCTCAACATTTTATATTTTCTAAAGAAACAGAGGGTCTCATAATTTTTTTTAATAGTTGGAGTAGAATTAACAACGACTTGAATTTTCATCCCCCCCAATGCAGCAACATTTCTGAGCCACATTTAAAAGCAATTTGTGTGCTTCTTTTAATATCTGTATTTCAGCTGGAAGTCAAAGAAAGTCAAAGATAGAAGCAGAAATACCGTGAGAAAAAAAGTAAACCCATAGTATTCCAATAGAAGAGGTAAGGGAACTGACTTTGAGATTAACAGCCAGGCCTGTGTGCCAAAAACTTAAAGGTCTCCCATCGTTATCTTGCAGTCTCCCTTACACAGATCCCTGGACCAGATCCTCAGATGATATCAGCTGCTGGGTGCAGTCACATTCATTCTAGCAGCATTACAGTGATTAAAGCTAGATGATAATCAGCCTCGTTGCTTTCAATGAGTTTTATTATTCATTTGATTGAAAGGTACTTTCCAGTTGTTGTGAAGCAGGGAAATGTGTTTCGAATTCATCATTTTTTAAGCCTCACACACATTGTTTGGCAAACAGGGATTGTTTAGGTTGTCTGGGACTCCTTCATTGCATCCTCCCAAATGTGAGATTTCCCTCTGTTCTCCAATGGACCATTCTGGTGCAGTTAAACACACAGTGGCCAGCTTTGCAAAGCAGTAAGCCTTCTTTAGAATGAGGTCTTTTGGTTTCATCTGTAATCTTTATGGAAAAACTGGACATTACAGTAGAAGGATTATGCTAAATTGCTTTCTGCCACTGAAGAGATGGACAAAGCAGTAGCTCAAGGCATGGAATGAGCATTCTGAAATAAGCATTTAGTCACTGAATTCAGTACCAAGAAATTACCCTAAACTATTTCAATTTACATATGTTTGTAATCTACATCCCAGCTTTGCACCTTACAGAGACTCACTTGTTTGCTGTTACTGTAGTAAATGTTTGTTCATAGGCTGCTTAAAATCAAGCAGGGAGGTCAAGCTGGGACCAAATCCAAGGCTGTTTTACCCTGCCTGCCTTGTGTGAGTGTAATCCTAGGGCTCAACACTGTTCCGTGCTTGAGTGGTGCAAAACTGATTCCAAAGCCTGATACTGCAGAACAGGGATCCCCAGTTATGCTGGGATCTATGAATCAATCATAGACTTTCATGTGAATGCTTGTTCCTGCTTTTCTGTGCTGAATTGCTCTCTGGAGGAGACTCAGGCTTGCTTTCTCACTATTACTCTGTAAGTATTTTTCATGGGATGTGTCATCTTTCCTTGAATACATAAATTCATATCACCTTCAGATGATAAACAAATAAAGAAATTTGGGGGTCTAAAAGTTAGAAGAAGTAAACTTCATGTGCATGGCTTTTGGACTGGTATTCAGAATTTATTCCTAGTCTTTCTGTATAATTTCTGTATCATAGCCAGTCTCCTGCCCCTTTCTTCACTCTTTCTTCTGCATTAGGTGACTTTGCAGATTGATACTGCTTTCCTATGAATTTTTACTTTTCCATTTGGCACAGAGTAAACTTCAGAGGGAAAATCTCCATGGCAGGATGGAGAGTGCCAGGGTTGAGCCCATCAGCAGTGTCCAGTTCTGTCCCATGGAAAGGAAGGAGTCAGCCAGAGGTAATGCAAATCATAGGGAGCTTTAAGACCATCAAATCCAACCAGTAACCCAACACTGCCAAGTCCACTCCTAAACCAGGTTCACTGCTAAACCATGCCCCTAAGCAATACATTTATATCAATTTTAAATACCTCCAGGATGGTGACTCTACCACTTCTATGGGAAGCCTGTTCAAATGCTTGAAAATCATTCTGGTCAAGACATTTTTCTTAATATTCAACCTAAACCTCTGCTGGCGCAACTTGAGGCTGTTTCCTCTTGTTCCATTGCTTTTCACCTGAGAGAAGAATCAATCCCCACTGGGTTACAGCCTCCTATGAGGGAATTGCAGAGTGATAAAATCTCCCCTGAGCTTCCTTTTCCCCAGGCTAAACAGCCTCAGCTCCCTCAGCTGCTCCTCATCAGACTTGTGCTCCAGACCCTTCCCCAGCTCTGTTGCCCTTCTCTGGATCACCACTTCAGGGTCCTTTCTGCAGTGAGGGCACAGAACTGGACACAGCACCCAAGGTGCCAAGTGCAGAGGGACAATCCCTGCCCTGGTCCTGCTGGCCACACTGTTTCTGATCCAGGCCAGGATGCCATTTGCCTTCTTATCCACCTGGGCACAGCTGGCTCATGTTCAGTCGCTGTTGACCAGCACCCTCAGGTCCAAGCGCAGTTTTCCAGCCACTGTTCCCCAGCCTGTAGGACTGCATGGGGTTGTTGTGACCCAAGTCACAGCTTGGACTCAGCTACAGGACCCAGCACTTGGCCTTGTTGAACCACTGGCCTTGGGCCACTGATCCAGCCTGTCCAGATCCCTCTGCAGAGCTCTCCTACCCTCCAGCAGATCAATACTCCCAACCAACTTGGTGTCATCTACAAACTTGGTGTGGGTGCCTTTGATCCCCTCATCCAGATCATTGACAGAGATATCAAATGGGACTGGCCCCACAACTGAGCCATGGGAAACACCACTTACGACTGGCTGCCAGCTGGATTTAACTCCATTCACTACTACTCTCCAGGCTTGGCCATCCAGACAGTTTTTTATCTGGTCAAGTGTGTATCCATCCAAGACATGGGCTGCCAGCTTCTCAGGAAAATGTTGTGGGAAATGATGTCAAAGGCTTTGGTGACTGAAGTCCAGGTAAGCATCATGCATAGCCTTTTCCTTATCCACAAACTGAGTCACCTTGTGATTCAAGAAGATGGTAATGTCAAGCTGAATCTAGATTTCATAAACCTACTGTGGCCAGGCTTGATGCCCTGGTGTTCCTGTATGTGCCATGTGATGGCACTCAAGGTGATCTCCTTCATAACCTCCCTGACACCGAGGCCAGTCCTGTGCCTCCCCAGATCCTCCTGCCTGCCCNTGGTCAAGTGTGTATCCATCCAAGACATGGGCTGCCAGCTTCTCAGGAAAATGTTGTGGGAAATGATGTCAAAGGCTTTGGTGACTGAAGTCCAGGTAAGCATCATGCATAGCCTTTTCCTTATCCACAAACTGAGTCACCTTGTGATTCAAGAAGATGGTAATGTCAAGCTGAATCTAGATTTCATAAACCTACTGTGGCCAGGCTTGATGCCCTGGTGTTCCTGTATGTGCCATGTGATGGCACTCAAGGTGATCTCCTTCATAACCTCCCTGACACCGAGGCCAGTCCTGTGCCTCCCCAGATCCTCCTGCCTGCCCTTCTTGTAAATGGGTGTGACATTTGTTCACTTCTGGTCAACTGGGACCTCTCCAATTAGCTGGGACTGCTGGGAAATGGTTGAAAGTGGCTTTGCAAGCTCTTGCACCACTCCCTCAGCAGCCTTGGGTGTACCCATGGACGTGTTCATCAGGGCCCACAGACTTCACAGTGGGTGCACAGTTTAACAAGTCTATGACTTTCTGTGGGGGATTTCTGTTGCTCCCTGGACAAGTTGTCAGGTCTTCAGGGCCTTTCCTGCACACCTTCTGTGCCATCTTCTGTGCAGATTGTCTCCCTGTTGGCATCACTGTGGGTCACCAGGGCTGCCTAACTGGTCCTTTTACTGGTATCAGGGCATTTGGCTACCTTTGCTTCCAACCCCACCAGCTCCCAGCATCTGCTGCCATGTGAGCTGGAGGCTTCTGGGGTCTCTCAGCTCCCCTTGAGGTCCTCACAGTTTGGGAAACTTCCCCAAGCACCACTCCACAGTGGATCACACCAGCACTGGAGCCACTCAACTCACAACAGAGTGCTGGTTTAGGTTATATCATGATTAAATCTCCTGATGCTGCTCCTGGAGCCACTCAGGTCCACTGTGTGCAGGTGTCAGTCAGGCCTGGGGGCCTGGCTGTGGCTTTCCAGCTGATGTGAGATGATGTTTTCTGTGCCCTTGCCTCTTGCTCTGTGGTCACAGCACATGACTCTCCTTCGTTCTCCTTTCAGCCTGGGGCTGCCTCTGCCCTTTGGACTGGCAGGATGCTGCACAGCATCAATGAGCAGCAGCTACAGAGATAACACCTGTTGCTGTCCGGGGTGCCAGGCTCATGCAAGTCTGTCCCCAGTGTCTGACAGTTGCAGGGGCCCATTGCAAGCTGTTAGTGCACCTGAGAACACAGGAATATTCACCCATGGAAAAATAATTGTGTTTTATAGAAATGGTCCAGTGTTTCTCAGTGAGGGTCATGAACCCCTTGAAGGTCACAAGAGCATTCAAAAGGGTCATGAAATTTTAGACAGCAGAAATCAGCAGCAGCTCAGTTTCTCCAGAGAGTCAAAGTGAGAATCGGCTGTAAGTATTGGCTGTCAATGCTCGCCATAGCAAGGGAATTGCTAATTACACAACTTTAATTGCTATCAGCACTCAGTCCTGGCAGGAGCAGGGAGGAGAGGACAAGCATTCAACCCCCACTCTTGGTCTCTCGATCTGAAAGAAGGGAGCAGCAGTGGATTTGGGAAAGATGCACTCGCTAGAAGATGAACTGAAAGGGAAATGTGCTTTGTAAATGTTTGGGAAACCGTAGTAGAGTATAATGTTTCTGCATTAGAGGAGGATAAGGGAGACAGTGCCTCTACTGCAGGGCAGGGTCTGCCCCAGGGCTTGGTATTTGGTAACACCACCTTGTCCATAAGCTTCCACAATGTCTGCCATTTTGTTTATTGCTTTTCTGCTTCCTGCAGGGTTTCATTTCATCAGCTTAAGGGTCACTGCAGACTTTTCACTTAATCACTGTACAAATCGTTTAGCTGGCTCACTTATTTCCTTTTTTTCTTTATTCACATACTTGTTGGATCCTGCAGATCAAAATTCCGGTGTGAAAGGTTTAAGACTCCAGACAGTTGTGAAACTACTTTGGCAATTTAGCATCTTTGGTTGAGATTAGTCTTAAAGCTGTTATGTGACATCTGAAGACAAAAACCTGTAAATCTTTCTAAAATGCTAGGCCAATAGCTTTGATATGTAATAAATACTGAAATTCTGTAAAACATTGCAATCCATTTTATCATCTTTTCTAAACAGAAAGAGCAAAGTCAGGAAATTCATTGCTGAGGAGTTACACTTTTCTTTGAACCTACTTGATATTAAACATTTGGGGAGTTAAAGCAGCCAGTTTCAATGTAAACAGGCAAATGACCGAATTAAATGTACAAAGTGAACTATTTATTTTTCCTTATATGTTGAGTGAGCTTTCAGGCTGAAATAATAATGCTTTGTAATCATTTACTGCTTTCCAGCTAGAGAAGTACAGTAAAGCCTTAATCATTTTAATGCCACTACTTAAATGTTTTCTGTCTTACGTGGTTACCCTCCTGTAGGTTATAAATGTTATATCCCTACTTGCCTGTCCTCTCTTAGGTCATAAACCCATGCTTTCTAGGTGTATAAGGAAAAGGTTTACAAGCTCCAAATACTTACAACTACCTCATCATCAAAAAGTAATGCTTTCTTACAAATGCCATTTAAATGGCTCTTTTTCCATGCTTTATTCCATTATATTAAAATAAAGACAGCCTATTTAGACTAGGTTTCAAATAACAGCCATTTACTCTGCAGATTGTTTGACTAGAATAATAGAATGAGATCCTCCAAGAGCTATTCAGTCCCTACATCAGAGGAGGCGATGCCCTGGATTAGGTGGGAAGTGAGGAGCAGAGGGGATGCTTGGGGATGTATCTGCTTCACCCATTACATCTGGAACTTGAAAAGAATATATGCCAATGACATTATTAGCATGCTGCTGTTAATTCCCCTGCCTGCTTTTCCATTTTTTATTACCTGTTACCCTAATTTTCTCTTAAAAAATTTGGATGGTATTCTCTGCTGCATCCTGTGCACAGGAAGGGCTCCCCAGTCCCCAAGTCTGTAACGCTGTCTCTTCAAAACTCACCTCTGCTGTAACACTCGGAAGCAGCTGGTGATCTGTGTTCTCTGCTGGCTCACTTGCTCCAAAGTAATATCTCTATCCTTCTGCTCTGCCTCCTATGTCCACCGCTTTTCCTTCCTTCTTACTCAGACTGAGCAATAACTTCCCATGTTTTCATGCTGCCCATGGCTGCAGTCAGGTGGGCACGCTCAGATACAGTGCAAAATAGCACCAACATCAGCAGAAGGTAGAAATGGCTCCCCCTAAGCCATGCAAGAGGACGCTGCCCAGATGGGGAAAGAGCTTGGATCTTTTGTCTTGGTTATTGCTGTAACCACATACTCCTCCTTCCTAGCATCCCTCTCCAAAATATACTGACATCCATTAACCTTTTCATTGCATTGAGCCTCTGCTTTTATCTTTATGGAAATGGAAACCTCTGTAATACCAACACTCCTCAGGGAATGCCTAAAGGACAGCAAAGTTTATTATTTTAAGGGTTCAGATCTGGGAAGGCCAAGTGAAATAAGTAGTAAGGACAAATCCATGTGCCAGAAACTGTACCTTGTATGTACAGAGTGGAAGGACATTGCTGAGTGTGCCGCTGAGGACAGGAACCACCGAGGGGCTGCCTGGTACCTGGGCTGAGATGTCCAGGCAGGCATGTGGCACATGTATCTATCCCCTGGACACTCTCTCTTTGTCTGGATTTTGTCCTGGTCCAGACGTACAAATTCAGGGCTCAGACACCCACATGAGCCATTTTGAGGGTGTTTCTGGCCAGACTGGTGACAAAGTGTGACAAATACCTACGCTAAGCCACAGAATCATTACAACCAGCATGTCACCCAGCAGGAGGTGGTGTCACCCAGCACCCAGAGGAGGCTGCAGCTGGCTCTTGCAGACAGAGGTGTCTGGGAGGTGTTGGTGTGGACTCCAGGGACAGCAGCAGCAAGGCTGCCGACGTCACCTCAGCTGTAAGAGCTCCCTGTCACACCCCTCCCTTGCTGCTGCCACACACCCTTCTGCCATCCTCCACAAAGACGTGCTTTCCTGGAGGAGGCCAAGATCCACAACAATTACATCAGCTCCCCTCAGTGAGCACATATGCTTCCACTTCAGAGCCTTGTTCCATTTGCTTCTCATCTCGGTAAAAAGGGGTTTCCTTGAAAACCATTCTTCCAAGTGTGCTGCCTACGTTTTTCTCATTACAAATAATATTTTCCTATTCTTTCTCACTGGGATGTTTTCATTGTTCCCTGTTGTTCTCTGTCTGTACTATTTCGTAATAAAATAATTGGTAACTATTCTTAGTGGCTAAACTGTGCAGAATTTTTCCCTGTTATATTCTTGACTTTTCTCCTCCCCTTCCACAAAAGTTGTGTCTCATCCCATCCAAAGTAAAATTTAAAGATGATAGCTGTCTTCTGTGGGATGTCAATTGATATAAAGAAGAGAAATACGGACTAATCTCTTTTACCTGATCCTGTACATGCTCATCATTGCAGTAATCCAAATATACCCTGGTTGTTGAATAAGGAAATATTAGAGAGATTTCTAATTTTACAAAGAGTTATTTGGCTGGATACAGGCTTGTTGGATCCAGCTCTCAACAGGTCTGCACAAAATCTTTGTTTATTTTGCTCGGCTGAAATTGTTCAAATGGCTTCTCATTATCATTGGGTGGGACTGAAGAGAAACACTGATGTCAGTTTTGTGACATGTCCTGTTATTTAAGTAATTCACAATTTATGCTGGGACACATTTGACCTTCTTAAATAATTGGCTTTTTTCCCCCTCTTTTTTCCTTGGCATCAATAAATGAAGAACAAACTAACTACCATTGGCAAGGAAAGAACTTCTAGTAAACAAAAACCTCTTACAAGTTTTTTGTCAATATCACTCTGCTTTTGTCCCTTCTAAATCATATAACACCCTATATCAAACCTATTTACAGAGTAGTTGAAGCCTTGTGAAGGAACTTTCTAGATTCAAAATACTTCAGACTCTGTTAGGGATCTGTGCTTCAAGGCTTTCAAAAAATCCCGTCCTCAGCTGAGCTCCTCCTCTGCGAAAAGCCACACTGAAGTCAATGGGTTTAGTTATGAATTGAAAAGTTAAGCACATGTGTAAGGTCCCAGTGAGAGAGCCTGGCTGTTGACCTTGTGCTTGCAGGAAAGGAGCCATGGGCTGTAGTGCCATCATCCCTCTGTGGCAGCTGCTCCCGAGGCCCTCAGAGATGAATGAGGCAGTCATGGTCTCTTGGGGGGGTTTTGAAGAAATCAGCCATGAGTGAGCATTCATCCTTCCCTCACAATTATGCTGCCATGGTGACTTTGGTACTCAGGTTGTAACCAGGGAAATTTTAGTTTCTCAGTTCCTGCACAGCTGCTCACACAGATATGGGTGTGATTTTCACACCCAAACATTGGTTTAATACACTACTCACATTAGTGCATCTGCTCGTGGAGCTGAAACAGTGGTGGATTTGGCTTGCACTCTATGAAAGAGGTTTTTAAAGGGTTATGCTGCATCCAAACATGTGTCACAGCTGACATTTGACAATGAAAAAGAAGAGCTCAATGAAAAGGCTAAATGTTCACAAGGAAACTGTTTACTGTGGGGTTAATGAGGACTTGAAAGGACTTGCACTCTGGCCTTAGCTGTGTATGTTTGTCTTTTCTTTTACTTTCATCTCTCCTCCCTGAGCCCTGGTCTCTTTTCACTCTTTTTTCCCCTGCTTTTAATTTGTGCCCTTGTATTAAGTCAACTGGCCTTCCTTCCTTCTTTCTCTTCTTCCTTCCTTTCTCTCTTTCTGTCTCTTTCTATTTCTTTCTTTACACTGTTTTGGGAGCCTGACTTTGACAGATTGTTACAACAGAAACCACAAAACTGTCTATTGCTTGAACCTACCCAGGGCCTCTCTTGCTAACATGCAATCTTTATTAGTGATAATATTACATAACAAAAGATGTAACAGCCTCAGAAAGAAAATTCTGTTTTTCTTTTAAGATGTAAAGATTTAACTTTGTGAGGTTTAACTCTTTTTTTTTTATCTGCAACACATGGCCAGATGAAATTCAGTATTCGCCTGATTTAGTGCTTTTTCCTATCACCTTTAAATATAGTAAGCTCATAAAGAATTTTTACATCTCATAGTCAAGAGAACAAGGTGCACATTGTCATGCAAAGAGTATCCTGATGGAGCAATGATTTCATGCCATTGCACATGCACTGCCTGGTATGGTCAATAATGCATAGTTTAAATAAAAATATGAACCTGTCAGAATACTAATTATTCTGTATCTTCACCCACAAAGAACAGTTAAAAACTTACACAGACAAACTGAGGCTGCTATAACATGCAGGAAAGAAGTTTATCAAAAGATTTTAAATGGAAAACTAACTGTTCAGACGTGTAAATGAAAGAATGTTTCAGCTCATTGATCCTAACACCTCTAATTGCATCTAGCTTCTGTGAAGCTAATCCCTAGTCCCAGTGATCTGATATATTCCTGTGTTACCTGCCAATCCCTAGTTTATGAACACTGTAATTCTTCTCCTTGAGTCTGATGAATTTTTACTTTGAAATTAACAATGGAATAATAAGAAATAAGAAATTAACACTTCATCATATAAAATGTTTTCTAGGGCAACATACTTAATTAGACATAGACTTAATGTAGGGTTGCAGATAATTGGGTGAATTGAGTTGCTGTATCGAGTGGTCCATATTTCCTGAAGCCCTATTTTCTGTAGGTTCTTAGACTGCCTTAATCTCTACAGGCTACACTTACACTATAAATTTAGCAGGGTGCAGGAATATTCCCAGGCTCTGCAAGTCAATTTTATACAGTTTTAAATTATCACAGAAGTTTCTGGCATATTTTTGGCCCGCTTCAGCAGTTTCTCAAATTGTTCCCAGGCATGGTTCTGAGATTAGCACATGGCAGGAGCCATTCCCAATAGGCAGTTGCCCTGTTTTGCAGAGCAAGAGATTTTAATACACTGATGTAGTATTTAATAGCATTTAGCAGTATTGATTTTGGCAGTGCTCCATACCAGGTATATGAGTCCTGGCTGCACTTAATTTTTATCAGAGAGGTAGCCTATGCATCTAAGCACCCAATAGTTCCATGTTAAGTGGCACAACTGATATTATGATCTATAGCTGCATTAATTCTTCAAGAGAACAGTAACCTTTGCCTTCAGCAGACCTGGCAGAATTGCTCTTCCACATGTATTGTTCCTTTCCAGAGTGCAGGTTGAGGAAATGCAGTGAGCCCTATGAAGACCTTTCCTTCTTTGAGAGGCTCTTTTCTGGCTCTTTGACAAAAGTTTAGCTTAGGCCAAAGTGTAAGGCATTGTACTACAGAGACAAAGACCCTTTGTGTTGAAGGAAAAGGGTCATCAACCATGTGCCTTTGAAATTTTTATAGATTTTTAGGGTATGCTGATATGTAATTTAGACACTGCTTTTACCAAAGTCTACATTCACACAAAGAATGCTTCCAACATTCAGAGCTTGCAGAATTTACCTACGTCCTGATACCGTAATTTTCAGCTATTCTGGGTGCAATAGTATATATAACCCAGACAGCAAAGGCTTGTATAAGTGCAGTCACTTCTTTGTCCACCAGAATTAGACAGACCCTGGAGCTGCTGAGCAGCACAGCATTAACAACAATCAAGAAATTATTGGGAATTCTTAAATTAATCCCTAAATTAAACAATTTTCTTTCTATATCTTTAATCTAAATGCATTTTTTTACTAATCCTGCAGAATCTTTCAAGGCATTGTTGCTTGCCTAGCTGCCTACCCACTGCTTTGCTTGGATTAAATCTTGGTAAACTCCGTTTGACCAAAAACTGATTTATCCAAGATCTGGACAACAACAGTGGAAGAGTTGCAGATGTGAGGAAGGTAATGTGTCCTTTGCACACTGATGATGTTCAAACACTTGTCTATCAGTGCTCCTTCTGCCAGCCTCTGGACGTTGTCTCAGTGACCATATCTTCTAAACATAATAATTTAAGGAACCACCTCCAGAACCTTAATGACATTTCACTGCTGCAGGTCTATTAGATGGCTCTGTTTTTACTAGGGTTTCTGCACCAGTAAAGGAAGTGGATTCCCTAAAATCCTGTGCTGAAAGATTGTGATATTAAAGGAAAATCAAACACTTTTAGATTTTTTTCCTGACAATCTGTGGCTCTGAATCTTAAAAATAACATTAAAAATGTACATTTGAAGTTTTTATCTAGATATTGTTTCTGAAAAATCTATCTGTATATTTGGGGTTATTTTAGCTCATTTGGTTGGGATTTTTTGCTAGATTGAGGCCTACTTCATGGAGAACCACAAAGCAAAATGAAGTCATTGTTTGCTGATTTCATACCTATGCAGTGCTGCTTGCAAGTCCTGCCACCAACGATGTGTGCCATATGAGCAAAATCTGGGATTAATTAAGTGAGAGTGAACTCCTAACCCATTTGAACTGTCATGCTGAAGGTCTGGCACAAAGGATCCGGGAGTATACAAAGACTAATCACCATTGCAGGGTCCTGTGGGCTACTCTTCACACAAGTGCCCTTGTAGTAAAATGAGTCTTCAAAGTGATTGTCGCACACTGAGAACAAAGACAGCCACAAGGAGATGCTCATTGGACACTGACTTGCTTTTGTTCAAAGATAATTCTTTGCTCTCTTTAGAAAACAAGAAATTATCACAGCCTTAAAGTCATCTCTCTAATCATAACTCCATATGCCCTGACATCCAGGAAAAATATAAGGGAAAGGACAGGTATATTTCACTAAATCTTTGGTAAAAATTGGTTATTTTTGCTATGCAGCGTATTTGTTGCATTCTGATTACGATAACAGCAGAATTGACAAAAGTTTCTCTGTTAAATCACCTGGAGATCTCTGCAGTAAAGTTAGCTAAATAGAAGAGCCAAGAAAAAATTTATTGTAATTTCCAAGATCAAGCAGCTGAATCAAGAATTTGGGCATAGACACCAAAAAATGAAGCAGGATTCACACTGCAAGGTCACCTCAAGGTTACAGGGTCTTTTCATGGTCTGTTAGTGCTATCAGCTTTTTTGGGCATCATTTTCGGCTGGGATCCAACAGTTCCAACCTTTTTGGTACCCTGTCCATGTGACACATGATGTCAAACAATACAGTTTTGGGGTTGTTTAGTTTGGTATTATGAGTTGGACATTTGAAAAATCTTGGGTAGTTATGTAGGTCAAAGTAAAAGAAAGTAATATTGGTAATAACATTACTGATCTGGTGAAATCAAACACTCCACTCTTAAAATTACAATTAATCAATGTTGGAAATGGTGAGATAATTACAGCATCCTAGGAGGATTCAGTTGAAAGATTTCTCAATTTTTCTGCCACAGTTTGAAATCCCTGTAAGTCCTGAACAAAGCCATCCCACTTTAATCCCCTACTTCCATGCAGGTTGTTGCTTTATTGATTGGGTTGCTTTTAGACGCAGTGAGTGTGGGCTTGATAGACCCTGGGTGCCTAGACCAGTGTTTATGTTCCTATGTCATAGCCAATAAAGTTCTCAGTTCCATACTGAAAATTATTTGGCAGTCCAGGATGCTGAAAACCTAATTAAAAGGATGGGAATGAAGTTTCAGTTCTACAGAATTCATTTTAAAAAGTAAGCAAAAATAAATCTCCAATTTTTAAACCAGTTCATCTTGTTTTCAAAAATGCAAGCAAACCCAAATGGCTAGAAGAGAGCAGAGCTGGAAAGATCAAAGAGAAAGCTAAAACAGTGGTTAAAAAAAAAAAGTGGGCATTGCTTTAACACTCTACATTTGGGTCTGAAAAATATGGCTGAGACTAGACATGCTTGGCCAGCCCTGGCGGTGCCAGCTGAGGACACTGCCACTGCCAGCCCACCCCTGACATCTTGTTAGCCCTTGAGGGAGGCTGCTGCTCCTCAGATCCTCTGAATGAGACAGACAACAGGCTGAAACCAGCTGTGTAGGAAAGGGATTACTGTCTGTATACCTTAGATTTGTCTGGCTATGTGACCACACTGGATGAGGAAACACCATGTTGAATTCTGGGACCAAGACACTGGAGATATAATGACCACTGGTGGCAGGGAAGGGACAGAACCAGTGGCCAGGGCAGGAAAAGGAGCTGGATCTCCCCATGCCACAGAGGTAGCAGGTGGTGCATTAGCAGCTTGTCGACTTTTCAGACAAACCTGGCCAAGGGAATGTGACGTAACAGGAGACACAAACACCCCCCATGCTCTGAGAAGAGCAGGGTCCTCAGCAGGACACGAGAAGTCAGAGGAGGTGGCTTCCTCAGCTGGCAAAGGCGTGTGGAGGATGGGTGCCTCGGCATGGCTTCAGGTTAACAACAATTTGCTAGGACTTAAAATTCATACTGCTGCAAAGACATGCTTTCTACCCCACATACACACAAGCTTCTACTTTGCCTTTTTAGTAAGCCATTAACTGATAATTGCCATTAATTGTGTGGTTTATCAGAGGTGATAAGGATTATGGGTTTTGGCTCTCCCCTGGCTTGTGTGGTGTGTGTGTGCTTACTTGTAAGTTCATCGTTTCCTGGGACACTTAGGTTCAGAGAGTAAATGCTGGAAACAGAAAAACGGAGGTGGTTGTGAAGCCCTGGGGCAAGGCAGCAATGCTCTGTGCAGGGCTGACAGCACTATTTATTTTCATTTGAGAAGCAGTGAGAGCCTGGCCTGCCCCAGACATCTCTCACTCCATTCAGAAAGTGATGTTTACAGACAGCTGCAGGGAGTTACTCACAAGAGGCTTAAACAGGGAGGGGAAAGAAGGGCCATTCCTCCAGGCCCACCCAGCCACTGGGTTTCTCAGCTGAAGTGCAGGCTCAGATTCATCACAACCAGCTGGTGAAACTAAGCCCAAACAACTGTCAGGATCACAAAAGCCTGAGAGTTGGAAAAGTCTGGTGATAAATGTGGTGGCAAGTCGGTCTCCCGGAGCCACCCGAGGAGCCTCTTGTTTGGACACCGTCGAGGGGTTAACGGTGGTTTGTGGGATGACATGAGGGAACAAGAAAAGGTCATTCACAGACATCAGAAAGATGTTTGGAAAAATGTTTAAAGTGCTTATTAGTTCAGAGACCCTTTCAACACCAACAGCTCCACGTGTTTCTCCGGAGATGCAGGTGAGTTACACCAGTCATTCTGCACTCAGTTGCAGCATCAGAAATCCATTATAGGAAACATTTTGTAGCTCCCATGGTGTAATCTGTCTGTCTAGGTCACTGCCCGTTAATCTCTCCAAGATGTTTTTCACGGTTACCCATCACCATGTCATACGAATATCTTCCACGTAAAACTTCAGGCTGTGCCCTTATTGTGCATCATGGCATCTGTAGCATTCTCCCTGTCTTAGTGTGGGTGTATGTAGTAATTATGTTGAGATGGACACAACTGGCACCAACACCAATTTTTTATTAAAAACTTTTCATGCCTTCTCTTGGGCAACTCCACACAGCACTGACTTCTTTCCTCACAGGCAGGTCCGCATAGCTCTGACTCCTTCCTCCTGCAAGTTTCCTTCTTCTGCATGGCTAGCTAAACCCCAAGCTGTCCCTTAACCTGGCTGCCTAACCCTGTCTCTCCCTTATCTCCCCACAGCACAGCCAGCAGCCTCCATCTGAAACTGCAGCAAACTCTGGTTCATCAAGCTCCAAATGCAACTTATTCTCAGCCAGCTAGCCCACCCTTTTATAACAGCCATCCCATTGGACAAACAAGGATGTTTCTACTGCTTGTAATCAGTACAGCTGTAATTCATTGAGGAAAATTGCCTTCTGCACTGTCCTTACAAACTATCTTCCCACAGGTGTAGGTGTGGAAACTCCTCTTAGCAGAGGGATTTCTGCCTTTTAAGATTTAATGACATTTTAATACCTTACTGGTACACAGCTTTTGTATTTCTTAGATGTATTTCAAAGATTTCATTGTTGTAGGTGTGCTGGTAGGATCTGGAGAGGTTAAAAGAAAAGGAGGGAGTTTTCTCATTGCCATGGCTGAAAGGGTGGCAAACCCCACTTCCTTTTCATCCTTCTGCAGGCAAAAAGTACCAGCTGCCCTGATACAGAAATGGGGCAACACCTCCTCCCTCTATTTCAGTTACTCTGGTCTCTGCTGAGATGATAACATGGAGCCAGAATATTGAAGGGACTCTCTATCACTTGACATTTATCTAAGATTCTTAGCACAGATTCTGGCTTTTTATGCCACCTATTTGTACATTTGTATGCTATAAATCTTCTGTGGCTTAGGAAAAAAGTGATATGTAGTACAAAAGAGTTTCTTTTGCATTCTAGGCAAATCCAGATGTCTTGTCCATAAGTTCCAAGAGCAGGACAATGGGGTTTCAAACTGGAAGGGAATAGACTTAGTTTAGATATTAGGAAAAAAATCTTTACTGTGAGGGTGGTGAGGCACTGGCACAGGCTGCCCAGAGAAGCTGTGGATGCCCCAAGCCTGGAAGTGTCCAAGGCTGGGCTGGATGGAGCTTTGATCAGTCTGGTCGAGTGGAAGGTATCCCTGCCCATGGCAGGGGGATTGGAACCAGATGATCTTTAAGGACCCTTCCAACCCAAACCATTCTATGATTCTAAGTGCCTTGAAATTGAAAGCAAGATTAAATTTATGTTGCCTTCTCCTGGGCTTTGGTTATGGCTTCATATTAAATGCAGGTAGTCATCTACTTGACCAGAATTTTAGTTATGTTTTCGTCTTGATCAAGGCTACTGAACAATCTGGGAAATGTTTCATGTTTCACATTTAATGCTTTGAGGATTAAAACACATCTTTCAACTTTGGAAAATATCAGTGATTTCTGCTCTTCCACGTGAGGTGTCCATATGCATACATATAATAGGATTTTCTAGTATATTTAGCAGTTGTCTGACGGAGATGTTTGCATGTCAGTGTAAAAACAGCTACTATTAATTTGCCTCAGAATAAAAATAGTATTGATGATTGCACATAGCACATTTCACCACAGGAGTCTAGTCACACATTAATAAGATTTAGAACATATACAAAAGCATTACTTAAAAGCTGTTTATCTGTTACCATAAATGCAGAACTCCAGTGGATCTGGAGGTAGTCTCTTCTGCCAAAAGCAGAGAGAGGGTAAAAACATGCAAAATATGTTCATAGCCGTGCATCAGTGAGAAAACAGCACTTCAGATCCACCTTGCCACTGCTGGCCCAATGCCACACACTGCCAAGGAAGCAATGAATACTAAGGGTAAATGTGTTACATCCATATTTGGTGATCACTTTGACCCAAATCAAGGGAGAACACCCAACAATGACACATCTCAAAGGGAACTCTGTAGTGTTTCTGCTACTGATCTACCCCAGCTGGTACTCTGTCTCCAGGGATGTCCCAAGACTTCACAAGACTTGAAACACAAACAAGAAAAACACTGCTGAGAACAGAGGATCATAATTTTCTTTTCTAGGAGCAAAAGGGAACAAAAATGAGAGAAACAAATTCACAGGATACAACATAGAAAAAGACTGAACCAAACAAAAAAAGACTGCATGTGATGTTTTTCTTTTTGTAGCTTCTTTATCAAGCCATGTCAATATCAACCTATTGGCAAGAATAAAACACTGAGGCTGTCACTCTGCAGTCAAGCCTAGCCAACAAAACTGGGCTTCAGTCAGGTCATTAAATCTAGCAGTAAGGTTCTTAAATCATAGCATTAATCGTGTCCATACATGTTCTACCCATGTAGATCAATAAGAAAAACATGGCAGCACCATTTGGCATCACTCTACACTTCTGTCAGGGGTATCACCACTTCTCACCCAATGCTTCAAGCGAAAAAAAAATCTTCCACAACTGTGAAAAAAATAACTTTTGAGTAGATCCAAGAACAAGTTCCTGAAGAAAGCCACAATTCTAATATCTTATATAAATCTTCCCCTGCCATTTAAGGTTGCACTTTTCTTACTTTTAAGACTTTATGTCTTCAATGTGCTCTTGTATGACTTTTTAAGTAAGTCTCCTAGAGGTATGGCTGTTTTGGAGGAGAGTAATGCCATGTTCTCCCTCTGTCTAAAAACAATATTTTCCAGTAATTATACAAACCTTACAGGGAAGTACAAAAAATTGCAAACGAGCTTTTCCCTGTGGATCCATTTGCTACAGCAAGTCCAGAGAGCTTGACCTGCTGAAATGAGAGTGGCTGCAAAATGTGGAGTTGGACTCAGCTGCAAGATATATAGAACAGGAAAGACAGCTTACAGTTTCCTGACACATTGTCCTGTAGCTGAGGTTTTTGGTTTTTAAGGAAGGATTTCCTGGAAGGACAGGCTTAGCCTCCTTACCCTATCTGTCCTCCTGTTTTACCTATAATTTCCTGTTTTGTCACCCAAAGTAGTGGTGAGCATAGTGTGGATTGCCCCCATCTGCCTTCAACACTCTTGGCTGATTTATTGACACCTCTCCAGAAGCTACTGGGCAGTCTCTGGGCACAAATTTGGCTCTAAACATCCAGATGTGCTTGGCCTCGTGGCTCTGGGTGCTCTGGACATGCTTCAGCTGCAGGATTTGCCACTGACTCCACATGGAAGGGCAGGCTGGCCTTGAGGCAGGGTGGACAAGCCCACTCCAAATGCCATGGTGCCATTAAGGGTGAGCCCTGGTAAACAGAAGGTCCATGTAAAATGATGGACCTTGGCTATGTGCCTCCACCATCCTGTGAGTCCTGCAGGGAAATGACCTAAGTGTGTCCCAGCCCTCCACCCTTTTGGGTTGGTTTCACAGGGAGCAAAGCAAGAGCTCAGGCAAGAAGGAAACAAGTGGACAGCGGCCAAGACCTTACTAAGATAGCCAGGGGTAAGAAACTGGAGACAGCCTCATGTCAGTAGAGGTAGAGCCAGCTCTTGCCCATTTCTGATGTGGAGGAAGGCCAGTTTTTCCTTTCTTATTGCCTGACCCAGAACATCAAACCAGTGAGTTAGGTCTCTTAAAATGTCTCCTTTCTTCAGCAATGGCCATCTGCACTGTGAAGAAAGGTGTGGCTACTTGTACCCAAGGCAGCTTTCATCCCATAGATTCAGGTAACTGAATGGCAGCTCTAGGATTGGTGTGTGGGCTGCACAAACCCACATGAGGCTGTGGGGACCTTTACAGCAGCTCCTTAAGAACAGACACATCCTTAGGCAGAACACTTTAAGGAATGGTCTGTGTCTCACAGACCACACACCTGGTATCACAACCTTTCTGATACAAACAAAATTCTCACACTAAACTAACTCATGCTGAAGGCAGCCAAAGGTACTTTGCATTTGGGAGATCCACACTGTCAATTCCTGCAGTTCAGCCAGATACAGGCACATCCTTTTATCTGATAACTTTACCAGGAACACAGACAGTTTACCCCCAAAAAGTACTCAGCAGATATCCTGGGATTATTCAAACTGTATAAGTTTCTGCTTGTGTGAAACCTGATCTCCAGGCAATGTGAGAAAAGTGCTCAGATGAACTGAGCAACTATGTCAATCATGCAAATCAGGAGAAGAAAAAGTGGGGAAAGGATGATCTCTTAGTCAGCACATGAGACTCTCAGGATATGTTAGAAAAAGAGGGTCTTTAAATATCTGTGAGTTTTGTGTATTTATCTTACATGTTCTGAGATTTCCAAAGTTGTGCAAAGATGTTGGATCACTGTCCTTGTTAAAGCTTAGGAACTTAATAACCAGATCTCCTAGGCAGATGTGAAAACTTCAGCCAAAATATGTAATTTGTAATTGAGCTTGTTTTACTGCATTTTCCAATAAGTGGATGAAAACTCAAAATTAAACTTCCTGTGCTGTTGTTTTTTGCCTGCAGGGCAGAGCAAGGCAGCTGTTTGTCCTCCCATTGTTGTGGGCTCACATGAGTTTTCCAGTTTAGATGTTGGCATATGCATTATAACCAAAAAGGCAAATACTTGTTCCAAACAGCCCACTTGTTTGACTCTGATCTCACAATGGCCTGTTTGCTTTCAAAATATACCCTTTGAGAATGTTATTATGCTTGTTATGAAACAAATGAACTTCACTTCCTCGGCAGCACAGCCATTGGGCTGACAAGGACAGCAGGCCAGCATAATCAGCAGGTGCAGCCAACAACAGACAGAAGCAAAACCAACTTTTTTTTCAATAGCCTTTTACTAGTGACAGTGAGGAAAATTCTGCACCTTAAATACTAATTTCCAGTTCAGTACAAGAAGAAGCATATCTGAGATATAGCCAAGAAAATCTGCTGTATCTGACACACCATCTATAACTCATGCTGTTGTGGAAAATGAAAAAGGAACCACAGTATTTTTCCAAGATAGACAATCACATCTCAATTTTCCTAATTTTCATAGGAGACTAGAAGTTAAGAGATTATGGGGAAGAAGATCAGGATAGATATTGATTGTCCACAGCTTTTTAAAAAATATTTTTTCCCTTTAATATTCTGTTTGAAACTACATTTGCAAAATATGTGCACTGGAAAAATAGTTTAAAACTGCTGAATATCCATAATTTCAGCAAATAAACTTTTTTTTCAACCCCTCAGGAGGTCAAGTCTCATTCAAAATTATGCAACTTACTCAAAAGTTATCTAGCAGTCTAAAATCTTTGACAAAATTTGAGTAAGTCACTTCATATGTGACTTATGTGGGATAATAATAGTCCCTTGAATACTTTTCTGTGGAGTCTCATGAACATATTGGGGTATTTCCCATGCTGTGGTCCTTCTGAAGTATCTTTGTGGTTGAATGTGGAGGCCAAAAATCTCTGTTATCTTTATCTGGCACACTCACCTGTCTTTCATGGTGTAATTTTTTTTAAGTCTTTCAGAGTAGTAAATCTTGGAGCTTACAAATTTGATCAGATATAGGATACACATGCCTTTAAAAGCAATTTTTATACCTTTTATCTTTGATGCCTAGAAATAGTCATTAAAACTTCAGAATATAATCAAAAGACAGCGAGCTGATAGCTCTTTTGTAAATGGAATTACTATTATAATTGGATTTACTGCATACAATGACACTTAGTAATCCCTCCTTCAGATCTGTAACTTGTGTTTGAGGTTAGGGTAACTTTCAGGAAAGCCCAGACTTGTAGCTCTAGAAGTCCATGAAGGGCAGAGAAGGTTTATTAGATGCAGGACACAATACCAAAGGGAAAGCCTGGAGCAGTATCTGCCATGGGAGTTATGTTCACAGGTAATTCTGGGAAGCCCAGTCTTAGAGGCTTAAATATTGTGAGCCAGATACAGGTAGGCAAATACCACTGAAGTCAATGAAAGTGTTCAAACATAAAAGGGCTAAAAATACAGCCTGAAATTTCTCTCCTGAGTTTTTTTCTCTTTATTTTTGACCAGCTGTTCCCAAAGGCACTGTTCTGGATTGTAACCAGCTAAGGTTGATTTAAAGGGGAAAAGGAAAAACCTGCAAGCTAGATTTTAGAGTTGCCTTAGAGCAAAAGACACAGTTGTTTGATTTGCACACTATGAAAAACATTGAATTAACATAATTAATTAATTAGGAGTGGGGTTCCAGCTGAATTTAAAAACCCCAACACTGTATTTATTTTCATTAACTCAAATCCCATGGAAAAGTTTTGCCTTCCTCTCTATTGAAGATAATAGGTTGCATGTTTGAAGCAGAGGGCCCTCACTGACATAATGTGTGACATAATGAGCTTTCGTCATGTGTTGACCTGGCCAATGCATTTTATCCCTGAGGCAAAATGGGTGAGTTTTTCCCCAGTAAACTTTCAAAAACTGTTGTGTTTTCTCAGACACACTGCAGTATTCTTCAAGACACTTTTTCATGCCAAATTACTTCTGGAGTATAGTATCTTTGCCTTTAGTAAAGAAACACTTTCCCAAATGAATTGGTCTTATCTCTGAGTTTTAAAATCAGATTGTTTGTAATATTTTTATATTTTCATTTATGTCAGAACTCCTACTGGTGCATCAGAACATCTGCAGTGTTTGGGAGTGCCCTTAATGCATCAAAAAAATGTCAACACCAGCCCTCCAAAGCTCCAGACTGAAGATTTCCACATGGACTGGAAAGAAATACAGTCAACAATTTAATAGTTAAATTAAAGTTTGGGAGGTTACCAAATTGCCCAGATGTATCTGTCTTGCTGCTGGAATCCCTTGTTGCTTTGCATGAACACAGGGTTTCCTTCTAGAAGTGATTATAGTTGTTTGTGTTCAGAAATGTCAGGAGGAAAAAGGAAAATTATGATAGAAAATCTCATGGCAGCCAGCCCATCATTCCAGCCTCCTAACACACGGTGTAAAGAGGGACTTCATGACTGCATCAAGTGTCTTACATGACAGCAGCTGCACATAATTTCAACACTAGCAATAGCTAAAAAATACATTCTCACCTTCCTTTACAAAACAAACACCTGTTTGTTTTGTGAACAACATGAATGTCCATGGATTACAAAGGTAAGTAAATAAATGGTTTCCACCATGAATAAGGTAGCTCTTTGCTTTCTTCTCTGCCTTTTAACTCTGTCCTATACTGTTCTTTATTATACCCTTGTCTGAAGCATAATTCTGAATTATTTTTAGAATTATTTATTATTTGGATTGCAGAAGGGGATACAGGCATGAACTAGAATCCTAGTGTGTTGCATGATCAAAGAGAACGAAGTCCTTGCTGCAAAATACTTGCTCTCTATAACCTGGGAAACACCACAGGCAAACATAGGGAATCAGTGAGCCTAATATGACAGTATTTGCAGTGGTTAATTATAAATGCCCAGGACTAGTTAGTGAGTCTAAGACCACCAGGAAAACTTTGGACACAAGGGGTCCATACTGCCTCCACCAGAAGGAAATGTCCTTGGCCTGCACTAATCTCTGAGCACTGCCTGGGGATTTTATGGGAATTGAACCCAACAGAGCGCCATGGACCACACAAACAGACCGCAGAGTTCCCATTTCCAGAGCTTGTTTGGTAGTGCTTTATTTTCTGGTAGAGATGGAGTCACTGAGCATCCTGATGGGGCTTGATCCAAGCAAATAAGCTGCCTTTCCAACAATGTAAAATAGAAGTCACTATATATGATTTGTCCAGACCTTTTAGCAATATAATCTCAGCAAATAGGCTCATTTTTAAGGTAAGCTATACGAACAAAATTGATTTTTTTTTTCATGAGAACCGTTTATAAAACCAACATACCTAAGACTTTTGGAAAGGTTAGAAACCCTCAGGCTTTAGTACACAAATCAGCCTCTAATGAATAGTGGGTCAGCAGGTGACTTTCTTCTAGGGCAAGTTATTTCTGTGAACAACTTCTTTTTCTCCCTCCAGAACAGATGGTAGTGTTCAGTATTTAACATAGATTACTGAAAAAGATGGGTAACTTATGTTTCATTTGTGCATGCATTTTTTCTATGTAAGACAAACCTGTTTTATTGAAACATACACACACATTTAGCTTACAACACCCAGGGCTTGTGCATATGTGATGTATATAAAACAAAGCCACAAAAAATCAAATACACCTTTAAACCATCTATTAGTGTGCTGCAGCATAAACCAATTATGCCTTTGTCTAAAAGAAAATGTTTTCCCATTCCTACAACTGCTATATTTCAAAGTGGTGCATCATAACACTGTCTGTCCTGTAGTGGTGGTGATCGACTGTATAGCAAGGTTACCACTGTAATCCTACAAACAGAAAGTGAAAGGAAAAAAGGGGGTTTTCAAAAGCAAAAAAAAATAATTTCTTCACAGAAGGATGGGCATTAGATTTAACAATGGTACAAACTGAGAAAATATAGTCTGTTATGTGCCTTGATGTGGATCCCTTCACGTTGATAGCTGGGTCTCAATAATCCAAGTGGCTCATTAGCTGTGCCAGCACTGTCGTACTACCCTGGGAATGTCCAGGATGATGTAAGCAAGCCACTCTCCTGTTCAGCTATTCATTGAACCTTCTCCCTCTCATTCATGTCTCCACAGTTTTTCTTCTTATTTATAATATTTGGGGTTTGGGTTTTTGGTTTGTTTTTTTGGTTTGTTGGTTTATTTTTTTTTTTTGGTTGGTAGGTTAGTTGGTTTACATAGCAATGATATTTGAATACTGCAAGAGTGTCTCGCAGTCAAAGGTTCTGTGATTTAGCATCAAACTAAGAAATTTGTATTTTAAGGAGCCAATGCACTTCAGATTACTTCATTTACTTCAGATTACATAATTTGCTCGGTTAATGAAACAAGATTGAACCATTTTCCCTGAAGATCTGATGACCAGAGGTGCTACATGAAGGTGTGCTCAAATTGTGCAGTCAATGGCAAAGCCATGTGCTGGCTCCCTGTCCCCAGGCACTGAATCCCACCCTTCCACCCCAGTCCCACCCCCTTGTGATCTTCTGTTGGAACTAAGCATGGTGGAAACCATTTCAGTTAAATTATTCAGACTTAATTTTAAAAACCCCACAATAACTTTACCCAGAACATTTCATTAATTCAAAGCCCAGCCCGGGACCAGTATTCAGAAGGTGAGGGCTTCAAGGGACGGAGCAAAGGGGGAAGGGAGGGGAAAACAAGGACCCAGCCATATGGGTGGCTTGATATAGTATCATCATCAGAAAATATTACTCTCTTTATTTTTAAATATAGAAAATTAATCACCTTCTTATTATACTTTCTACACTTCTTATTTCTAGTTTACTGGAAACATTTGCCAAGAAATATTTTTGGATATTATCTAGTAATTTCTGAATACCAACAAGCTTAGTCCTAACCTAGTCTTTCTGATATTTATGACAAAAGAAGGGGCTTGAAGTGAATCAGAGCCAGCCTTGAACAAGAAGAAAATGTTGCTCCTCTTAAAATTATTAAGGTGAACAATCCACTGTAACTAAGTCTTTTGTATATTAATTGATGAGACAATAAATAATTTTAATGGCTTTGATATTATGATCATGTATGATTCTGCCAGAACACATTTTAGTATGAGTTTTTTTCAGATAATTTCTTATTTTTCCAAAGCCACCATGATGATGATGGGCAGAACTTTTAGTTATCCACCTGAAATTAAATCATGTTCACCAAAGACTCGAATTATTCAGAAATCAAAGCTTGCCAACTCCCCTGCCCTAGTGCCACAAATAACTTACAAGTTAAATTAAATCTCAAAACATGTTGGTGAGCTTTGTACAAAATAAAAACCATACTTGGATGCTCAAAATATTAGGATGGCCTTTGGAAGTGATCCTAGACACGTGCAAGGACTTGCATGGGAGCAGAGCCTGGAAAAGTAGGTATGAATGGTGATGGTTGTCCTCCTTTGCAGCCAGAGCATCTAGGGGGCCTCTTTGTGTGGTGTAGCCCTCCTCAAACAACTTAATTTAATCCTTTAGCTATGATATCCTTCTTATCATTCCTTTTTGCCATCACCTCATATATCACAAAAGTGTTATTCATTCATCAATGGAACTGGGCAGTGACAAGAGTATTTTAATAGCATGTATTCCTTAAAAAGGCTGCTTATTAAGTTAGTATTTCTAGGCCTCTTTATAATTAACCATAAAGTGTCCAAGACATCCATTTTCATTTTTTCTCTGGATTTTTGATTGGATGAAAGCCCAAGAAGCTTGTATCCTAAAATGAGAGCATGCTGGCACAACTGTGTGTGTGTTTGATATCATGTAATTTCTTTGTTGCAAGAACAATAACCAATATGACAACTTTGCTGATTTATTGACTTGGCCAAGTGAAAATGTACCTTTCCACTCCTTAGAGGAAAAAAAATGTTCTAGTTAAAACATGATTGAAAAAAAAGGGGTTTAATGCTGTTTGTCTAAAATACATAATGTTAAAATAATCTTGACATTGACAGCATTTTTACTGAAAGGGCTTTTCTGGTCTGAGCTGCACGTTTTTGATCAATCTGAGAAAGTGAGACAAAAGGCTAAGAACCAAATTACCTAAAACTTTTTTTCCTATATGACATTATGGCTGCAGTTTGAGGCCTGATCAGGATTTCTTCAGTTTAAAGTTTTCCCAGGGAAAAAAGATGATTCACCCAAATATGACTTTTCCCACATACGGATCTGTTATGAACACATTTTCATTGAAAAAAAGAGTCTCCCAATGGACTAGTCAGTAGACCAGTAGCCACATTATCAGTAACACTGGACAGTGACCTGGATGTGGGATAATAGCTGTACTTCTCCTTGTCTTGATTGAGGAATTGTATTTTATAAAAGAAGTGCAAGAAGAAAGTATAAGACCTACTCCTTTTCAGATGTAATTTGGTGATAGTATAAATTATTAGTTCTGCAAACACAATAGCAGAAAGCAGATGTTGAAAGTAAAGAGTATGCAAAAATGGCAAATTATCAGTGGTTTTAAAATTAACCCCTTTTCTGCAAATGCATCTTCCTAGAGATGCTCAAGCTGTGCAAGGTCCAGCTGGGATCAGTGGTGCAGCACATGAATCTGGTCTTGAGAGAGAGGGCTGTGGGCTGGGGGTCTGTGTCTGTTACATGAGTTTTCTTTAGAAAAGCAGTGCACAAAGCCTTTTAAAACAGACATTGCTCCATTTCCTTTCCATAAAGTAATGTTGTTTGAATTCATTTGGTGAAAAATGCTAAATCAAATGTCATGTTTAGGACCACTTCACAGCTTTTAGAAGCAGCAATTCTAACTTATCAGCAATTCAGAGATACCTATTCAGGTCAGGATCCCTTCTTTCTGATGTGTCAAAACAGCTCCTACAGTTGTAAAAAGGGATAATATCCCAAATTAATATAAACAATAATAATAATAATAATAGTAATATACTATAACATATAATTAATATACAATATATTTTTGAGAATTTCTAGATTAGCTTTTATGGGAAACATAGAACAAAGTAATAAATGAACCTTCTTGGCTTCTTTTAATTTTTGGAACACTGAAGTTTTTTCACAAATTGATACAAATTTCACAATGTTTCTGCAGAAATCTCTCAACCAATGTTTCACCTGGTTCTGATTAAACAGAGCAAAGCCACTGAGTATGACAAATTGCTTTTTAGTTTGCACTGAAAAGGCTAATAAGAATTAAAGGTTCTAACATTTCTTTTGTCCACTCAGCATAGTATTTGAGTGCAAAATCCGGGAAGAAAGATGAGACTGCCAACATGAGCACGTTGAAGCTTTCTCTTCTTTTAAAGAAGCTCCAGAAACAAACTCCATTCTGAAAGCAGAATTAGAAGTAGTTTGGGATCTTTTGTTAATCAGTCGCTTCTCTTTGCTCCATGGTTTTACAAACTCACACAGGCTGACTTTCCAGTCCTTCAAGTGGGGCCAGGGATACATTAGGGAAGGGAAATGCACAAGGGAGCAGGTAAATGGTTGCTGAAGAAACGTTTGTGTCATTACCTACAGCCACCCAGAAGCAGCTGTCAAAGAGCCAGTGAGCCATAAAATGGCAGGGGTCAGCTACCCACCCAGACTAGTTTTCCAAAGTGGATATAGTGATAAATCCAGACCTATGCTCAGAAAGAATTTGGATTCCTTAACTGCTGGATACAATACTACTTGGACCTCCCTGACATGATTTTCAAAGACTATTTTTGTAAAATATGTAAAATTCTTGTAAAAAAATGAAAAAAATCTCACAAAAACCAAATATTCAGCCATCTTTCCTCTCTTAACCTTGGTCTGAGATATAGTTACGTTCATTGTCAGGAATTAAATACACCTGACAAATCTGGGATATGAGAGAGCTCTAGTGGACACAGGGATATTAGTTTCCCTCACTTTCTTAAAATAGTGAAGATTTGTTTTGGTTACCTTCCCTCACCACAATCTTTCTCTCCAGTCTCTTTCTGGAGAAAATTAAAATGCACAATGACATAATTTGGTGTTCTGGGTTTGTTTTTTTTGTTGTTTTTTTTGTAGGTATTTTTGTTTGGTTTGTTTTTTTGGTTTTTTTCTTTTTAAATTAGGTAATACACTGGTCTCGTTAATGATTGTGTATTTGTCTTCGTCATAGACGGTTCAAAATTCTTATTCAACTTTGCTTGAAAATCTCTTACCCATCTTTGCCCACAAGCTCTGTCCCCCTATTTTTCTCAAATGGTCAAGTCAAGACCAGAGCAGTTATAATTAACCTGTTTTTGAGTTGGGAAGATCACTGTTCTCACTTCAGACCTGAGAGCAAGGAAAGCTTGTCTGCTATTTTGCAGTTATACTTACTGGTTTAATAGCAATCTATGACCTCTGCCTATACATCTTGGCTCTCTGACTGCAGCCATCTGATCCTCAAACGCATCATCTCAACATCTTCCTGCTTCAGCCAAAAGGACTTGAGTTCCTCATAATGAAAAGTGAAAAAAAACTGTGAGGTTGTTTCTTATGAGCTTGGAAAATGTTAAACTTTTACTTTTTATTTTCTAATAATTGAGGTTGGAAATGTCCATATTATATCACACATTTGCAAGAGGTCAGTCCATTCCACCAGTGGGCAAATGTCCTTGAGCACTGTGGAAGGATATCAGTTTTATTTATCTCGTTTGACTGTTTTGTTAGATGTACAGAAAAAGATTGTGATAATCTTATACAGTGCAAAATGAACTATGGCCAGGGAAAGGAAGAGCAGTCCTGACACCAGATGCTCGAGGGCTGAAAACAAGTTATAAAGATGGGGGATACTGGAGGCACAGGAGTGAAGCTGGGCACAGAAGACAAGTGTGGGCAGACTGAGGACAGCAAGTGTGGGATAAATAAATGAAAAATTGTAGAAATTAACTGGGAGCTGAAGTGGGTGTGAATAGTTAGCATTTCTGTTTCTCTGAATCTTTCCAAACCAACCTTCTCTAACTCACCCACCACACTGATGACTGTGCTTTCAGGGACCTCCATTGTCTTCAACTGGTTTGTTTCTCATCTGTTGCTCACTGTAGGAAGATCCATTTCCAACTTTGAACAACCCATCTTTTATTTGTGAAATTTCATGTAGAACCTTCAGCATTTTTCCCCCAAGCTTCCTTCTAGTCTCAGGAAGACATCCTGTTAACTCCTGACAGTTAAACTCATCAGTCCCTGTCCCACTATGAAAGCATCTAGATTGCTAAAATCATGGATATTCTAATCAGTGTTGTCTCACTCTTTCTTTCTGGTCGTTTATATCTATTTATTATCTTGGTCTTACATTTAGTTTGCAATTGCTTGAGGAGGGATTCCTGCCTGGTCATTGCTTGTCCAAGGCTCAGATCAGTTGTCTCAGCTGAGACATTCAGGCATAAAATTAGTGTCAGCAATAGATGAGGAAGGCATTTGAAGGGATGGGCAGCTGATGCCAACTGATGCCAACTTTTTATCTGCACAAGAGCTGAAAATTGCTTCAACACACAGAAAGTAGTTCAGATTGATAAAAGCTTTGAGAGCCAACAGGAGCCTGTGAGAACTTGGTAAGCTCAACTTTACACCAGCATGCTCAGGAGAAAGCTGAAAGAATGCCTTCCTGTGACTGCTGAGAATGGTAAATAATACAAAAAGGAAGAGAAAGGACCAAACTCATACATTATTAAGATGGGATAATCAGAGAATAGTTTGAATTGGAAGGTATCTCATTAGGTCTTGTAGGTCAACTAGATCAACTCAAACTTTTTCGAGAAAAAGCATTTATAATTTTGGCAAATTTGTTTTGGTTTGGTGGGTTTTTTTGTTTGTTTGTTTTATTTTGTTTTGTTTTGTTCTTTTTGTGGAGAGAAGAACCTGATTTATGATACTTGAACTCTCTGGATTGGCAAGAGGACAGTGGCAGGACCACAGGGACAAATTCTGACAGTCCATTTGGTAGCTGTACACATAAGTGGAAGTTAATTAGATAAGCAGGCACAAATAGCCCACACAATGCCAAGATTTGCAAATTCATGCATTTGAATGCCTGCTGGTTTTTGATGCAATAAATGCATATCATTTTCTGAAAGCACTGAACATTTGGACCTTTGAAAATCAGGCATTGGAGAACTGATGCAAGTCATGCACCAAAACTGTGTTTTCAGAACCAACTATTTTCTAAAATCTTGCTGTGACTTACATGTTCCCTTTTTTGATAACCATTAAAATATGGTAATTGTTACCAGGCCTCTGCTAAATTTCCAAAGAAAATCAATAGTTTAAAGTAACAGGAATGTTGCTTATTTTGTTTTAAAAAACAAACCCATCCCTATCTAGTTATCCTTCTTAGTGAAGCATGTCTTGCATCTCCAACTGCCAGGCAAACAGGGAAGGAGATAAGCTGTCCAAATTGCTGTGCAGCCAGATACTTGCTCACTCCAGGAGAGCTGCCAGACTGCTTTCATTTGGAAACAGCCTCCTTCAGCACGGAGGTGACTTTTGTTTCCTCTAGCTGTGGTGGAGGATTTTAGCATTGTGTGCCTTTCAGTAGGGTTTCAGTAGGGCTTTATGTATGGGAGGCTGTCTCATGCTGTGGTAGGCTGCTGTTGCTCACTCTCTCCCTATCATAATTGTGTTTTAATATTGGTGAAGATGCATTTTCTAATTGATCTACAGTTCAGCAAAAGGAATTGATTTCCCCAGTCTAAGTTGCTGCTTCACATGAGATGCTTCTGAAATGAATGTAACTGTTCTGTGTTATTAGCTGGAAGGCACTTTACTAATTGGGGTAGGGGGCTTCCCCCTTGAAGGGGAAGGGAAAAAGCCTGCCTGATTGCAAAAAGTGGGTATGGAAAAATAGTCTGAAAAGTACTTTTATTAGTAGATAAAGGCTTACAGGTCACAGCAACAAAGAAAATGTCATAGTGATGGTTCATCTAGCTGCGCTTCCTGCCTATAGAGTCACAGTCAGCTTAAATATTTCATCTCAGACATCTCAGTCTGATCTCACAGACTTTCAATTCGGTCATAGGTGTGAGTTAGACAGTGACAGCTACTTGAGTGAAAGGACATCCTCCCCATGGCAGCATTACTGTCTGCTATGACTCATTACAGAGCAGGGCTGCTCCAAGGAGTCTGATTTGCCACCCAGGTGGAGATGTGCACACAGCTTGGCAAGGGCACTCTGAAGAAAAGTAATATTCCTTGGACACATGGGAAAGTGCTACAGATTAAATAGCTATTATAGGAATACAGGTGAGGTGCATAACATAGGGTTGTGGGTCCTTTTAAAACAGGAAATAATCTCTTTTTGCAGGGAAAAAAGGGAAAAAAAAGACATTTAATTGCTACATGGCAGGAGCATTTCTTCATCTTTACTTAAAATGGATCTATAAAAAACCTGTCATTATCACAATATGCATTTTCCATATTCAGTAAAGAAATTCAATGGCTAGAATAGTTTGTGAAAAGCCCGTTCTTGCCTGAGCGCACATTAGGGCTGCAACTATGTGTGTACAGTTCATGCAGATGTGAAAAACATCCCAGTGCTTCAAACCCAACAGTTGTTGCCTTTTGCTGACAGATGGTGGTGGACAGTTGGCAGCTGTGGGCTCCCACATCACATCTCTGTCACAGCCCAGGAGAGTGTTATCACATAGGCAGAGATTTTAACACTTGTCAGTGTAGGATCCTAAAAAATAACTATTAAAGTAACCTCTCAATTCTTCCAGAACAAAATTCTTTAGGGATACTATAACTTCCCTCTGTTTATCTTCTTATTGAAAGGGAAATTAAACCAGCAGAACAACAGTGCCTGTTATTAACCCTGTCGGTTTCCAGTAATCTCTATCACTCACAGGTTTAATGGCTGGTTCCATAGATAAAGATCTGCAGACGATTGGTCATTTTCTTTGTAACACTCTAGTCACCAAACATGTATTTATGAATTGTATGCTTGTTGCTAAACAAGAATAAGCCAGAGTGTCCATTCACGTCATCAACCCCAGTTGCCACGGAGATGAGTCACAACATCTCTCTCTTGCAGGACACTTCCTGCTTGGGGAGCTCGTTGAGGCTTTTTTCTGCTATCCTTACACAATAAAAAACAGCTTTGTGAAGCAAAATTGATGATTTAGTTCTGCTGTGCAGTCAGAGATGTAATTTCTCTAGTGGTGTTAAAACTCCTATGAAATCAACTTCTGTGACCATTCAAAATCTCCCGAACATATCTTTGCATGAAAACAATTTGGATTTTAATCTGAAACATTCTCATCCTCTGAAGAGAACCCCGAGTTTATAATGAATTTCCCACCCTTTTTCTGTTCACTATGCAAAGTGACGGTGGTGATGTTAGGTCATAGGTTGGACTTCATGGTCTCAAAGGACCCTTCCAAGTTATTTGATTCTTGTAATCCTGTGAAAGCAGGGCTTGTTAAGGTCTGAGGGGAGACACCTGTGTGCCACAGAGTTGCTAAAAACGAAGTCCAAAGGAGGACTCAGTTGTCATTAGGAAATTAGTTAAAAATTTACTAGCATTTGTGACTTCCCTATCATTACCACAGGAGCCGCACACCACAGTACTCCCCAGTTCCATGAATCTACATCAGTCTCAGCATGTGAGTAGTTCCCAGATTTTTGCTGAATTTCATCCAACAGCAGGAGAACAGGTCAATATTAGAATCATCAAATGGTTTGGGTTTGAAAAGTCCTTTAAATATCATCCACTTCCAACCCTCCTGACATGGTCAGGGACACCTTCCACTAGATCAGATTGCTCAGGGCTCCAGTCTGGCTTTAAACCCTTCCAGGGATGGGGAATCCAGAGCTTCTCTGGATAACTTGTGCCAGTGCCTCACCATCTTCACAGTCAAGAATTTCTTTCTAATATCCCTTCTGAAACTACTCTCTTTCAATATAAAGCTCTTACCCCTTCTTCTGTCACTACATGCTCTTACAAGTCTTTCTCCAGCTGTCTTGTAGGTACCCATCAGGTACCGGAAGATCTCATAAGGTCTCCTTCACTTCCCCAGGTTGAACAATCACAATTCTCTCAGCCTCTCCACATTGGAGCCAGCCTCCAGCCCTCTGAAGATCTTTGTAGCCTCCTCTGGACTCACAACTGGTCCATGTCCTTCCTGTGCTGAGAACCCCAGAGGCGGATGCAGAACTCAGAGTGGGATCTCATGAGAGTGGAGCAGAGGAGAATCCCCTCCCTTGACCTGCTGTGCATGTGGCTTTTGATGCAGCCCAGGCTTTGTGGACTGCAAGTGCACAATGCCAGTTCATCTCTGGCTGTATCTTGACCTGAATAAAATCAGAGCAATAAGAACAGAAAATAAATCTGGAAAATGTAATGTTGTTGCTAACACTGGACTTTCAATGGCATAGTTTACCCCTTTCTCAGCAGAGTTCAAGGCATGAATCCTCCAAGGAAAGTAACATCATCTAGTGGGGAAAGTAGCTATCCAAGGCTACTGCGGAGTGCAGAGGGATTTAAGAAATCCACTTGTTCTCTGATGTTTCTAGTGGATTTATTTCCCCAAAGCACTGCTTTTGGCCAGCATTCTGCTCCTTTGTTCACACTTGTCAGCTCCAGTCTCCCCGCTCAGGGCACGAACATCTCTCTCAGCCTTGTGGATACGTGGTCCAGGCCTGGCAATTCAGTGATGTAATGCTGAGAGCTTCAAAGCACAAAATCCTGGAGATCAGCATTGGTGGGGAAGGGATGCAAAGCAAATACTGCAGGTTGTGTGCTACAAATTCCTGTGTTGGTCAGATAATTACAGCCACAGGCAGACAATCACAGGTGGTTTTCCACAAGTGGAGCTTCAAAAATAAGCATTACACAAGCAATCTTCTCACAGAGTTATATGGTCATAATACATATTTTTTATCTCTGTAATAGAACTTTTTTGTCAATTCAGAACAAAACCATTGAGTTTAAAAGAAATTGGATATGAATATTGTTGGACTGGATAATGGTGTTTCATTTTTATTTGGGATATTTTGGTAGAGGCATATAACATATGAAACAGAAAATATCATAAACTCAAGGTTATTTTGAATAGAATCCTCAAGAGACTCATCATAAAAATTGCAGAAATGGGGAAGAGACTCATCACAAAAAATGCTGAAGTGGGACAGAGATTTCAGCTGAGTCAGACCATTTAGTCCTGGTTTACTTTCAAAAGGAGATTCAGACATAACTGCAATAATTTCACAAACAGCATTTTGATTTTAAAAGAACTGTGTTTTTCAATTGAAAAAACCCATACAAGTAATATCAAAGATTTTCTAATCAGCCTCAGTAAATGAGAAAGGTTCACTAGTTCAATACAACATGCAAAGCCTGGGAAGGAGAATTAAAAATTCCTGAAATGTAAACACAGAGGATTTTTTTATTTTTAAGTTAAAAAGGAAAAAAAAAAAGAGCTTTGACATCATGCAATGTAGGAGTGTGAGAGAACCCACCCTACATCTGGTAGGTGGGGAGGTGACCAAAATCTGCCCCAGTCTCCCACAGGCCACCTCCTCACAGGTGGAAAGCCCAGAGCAGAGGAGCTGGATTTCTGGGCAAAAGCAGCCTGGAACACTCTGGGGAGCCCAATGAAAATGACTCACTCACAAGGGGTGGGGGCGTTTTTTGGAAGGAGTTTAGTGGGGAGCTGGCTGCTCAACCTCTCCTTGGGGACTGGGGCTGTGAAAAGACTGGGAATTTTTATAGCCTGAGCAGGCTGCTGCCTCTCTTTTAACGTAGGAGCGAACGGGTGGAGGATGGAGGCGGGATTTGTTTTGGATTTTGTTTGGGTAACAAAATCAGGAGAGACCATTAAGTAGAGTTATCTAGGATGACTTTTTTGCTTGCCTGTTTTGCTGACAAAAAGTACAGGCACTTTGCTGTAAGCAAGGCTTACAATGAGAGGTTTTTTAAATGTTTCCTACACAGTTTAACAAAAGCACACATATTTCTCTGGGAAAAATTGTGCTCTTACTGACAGCTTATTTCTCTCAGTCAAAGTGAATGTTAGGGGAGAAGGATTACCCTAAGAATACTGCTAAAAGATGAGTGGACCTGGCAGTGTTAGGGTTACAGTTGGACTCAATAATCTTAAAGGTCTTTTCCAACCTATTATATAATTCTGTGATTCTGCCACAGCTATTCACACCAGAACACTTTCCTGCTTTTAACAACCTTTCCATAGTTCTGGATAATTGTCTCAAGCCCTACATTTATGTGACTGGTTGTCTTTTTTTTGCCTTTTGCATTATGGATATAAGCTGTTCATTAAGGCTTTTTACTGTGTTGGAAAGGAATTTCAATACATTTTTCTTGAGAAATGAGGGGAAATCAAACACTTAACTAATTCTAAATTCTATTTTTCATTTGATTATTTTTCTAGTGTTCACTTTAGAAATTGAATAGAACTGAAGCAAATATTGATTAGACAACATTCAGTCTGTACTGAACTATTTTAATTTTCGTGAAGTCAAGCTCTTTCAGTGACCAGAAAAGTATAATTGATATTTTTTTAAATATTCCAACTTCAGTTGAAAATTAGTTGATTCTGATTTCAGGCAAAGTGATATCAAATAGCAATATTACTTGTGGAATGGAAATTATCTCCTTTCTCTGTTCTGTTTTTGTTACTTTTGTTTTTCATGACTGGCTTTTTTTCCAAGGCAAAACTAAATGGTATTAGATCAGTAAAATTAAAAAAGAAGTTTGCATGGATGCCCTAGGACTGGAACCAGTATCACATTTTACATAAATTTGAGTGCAACATTTTGCTAAATTTTTGCAAAGACATAGCAATTTTTACATCACAGATTTTTTTACCTTTTTGAAGGAATGACTTGACATAAAGAGAAGGAAAAAACGCAACAAAATAATAATAATTTTAAAAAACAAACTATGTCTGCTTTGTTGTATGCTTTGGATTTTTTGCCCCAAAGAAAATGTACAAGTATGTGACAGTGGCAGGTAACAGGTTAGGACTCAAAATAAGAAGCAGCAAAGATGCATCTTTCATTTTGGATATGTCTGCATGCTCCATTTGGTTATTTTTCAGTGATGTGGCCATGCTAACATTAGACTGGTAGATCCAGATGTTGACAGCTGTCTTTCCATAGTGGTTCAGAGCTGAGCATTCACTATGCTGCTCTGGTGATTTTGTAACCAGCTCCACTTTCCATGGGTTTGAGGATGCTGACAGTACCTTTAAAGTTAGCTTGAGTATGTCTCTACTGTACCATGTCCACTGTCAGGGCACTGACATTTCTACTGGAAATGTCAAAAGTCCAGAGGAAATTTGGTAGTTGCTAACGTCTGCAACTTCCTTCTTTTCTGTCCTTCTCCCATTCCTGCTTTCCATTCCCACCCCCTCTGATGCTTTGCTGTAGCCTACAGCAATATGTGGAGGACATAACATTATAGAACACCAAACACCAGATGAGACGTGTGGCAAATTTTAATGACAAGGTTGACCAGCGTCTGTGAGAGGAAAGACTGCAGCACACAACTCAGAAAAGCAGAGCTGGGTTAACATGGTGAATGCATTTAAACCATGGCATCTGAAGGATCCTAGCAAAATAGCTCACTGTCTTCTCCCCTAAATGAGAACTTTTTAGTACTCAGCTCCATAAATGTGGAAAGCTGAGTTCAATATATGTGAGTGTTTGCTGGTTTGGAACTGGCTTAACTGTCTAATGACAAGCAAAACAATGTGTTACTCTTCTGGGTGTTTTATGCCCCTGTGCCCCCCAGTTGGTGTTTGTGAGCACTGCCAGCCACTCTGCCCCTGTTCTGGTCCCTGAGGTCTATGGGTTTATTTCTGGCTGGACATGGGTTGGTGGCTGGCTATGAAAGATGACATTTGCAGTTGCACATGTCTAGGTCTTCCACTTCACAATCTTGTTTCTTTGTCCCAGCACTGTCAGATTTTGTGACCCTTCCATCTTCTTCCTACATTTCTAGCTGACTGTAGGGGTAGCTCAGGTCTCCTGTGAAGCAACATGGCTTCTCTTCTGCTTTCCCTCGCTGTGTTATGTGTGGTGAGCATCCCTGCCCTGTGCCAGCTGCTCTGTGCTGCTGAGTCCCAGGGCACCAGAGCAGCCACGGAGCTGTGCAGGCAGCTGAATGTGTGATGTCCCAGATGCAGCCTCCTACCACAGCATCTCCCCCACATCATCCCACGTGTGGAGCCCTAAGCTTTGAGCAATTGCAGCTTGAGGTTTCTCATTTCCAAACTGCTGTGCCTGGAGGAGCACAGACCCCACAGATAAGATAATGCCAAGCTGAAAAATTACTTTCAGTTTTAGGTTTCCAGTGTTTGGGCTGAACTTTAGTTATATATTGGAACTTAATTCCTTCAGCCAATACATGAATACTTGTAGACAATACTGAACTTCAGGCACACACTTCCTGCCTTATGTTCACTTTAAGTGGCAGCATGACAGAAATGTTCCTGAATGATGAACTCTGTGCCAAAGGCATTACTGGCAAGTAACTTCCTTGCTTTTCCAAGCTTCAAGAAATGCAGGAGATAAGCCTTTATCTGTGTAGCTGGTATTTGCTGCAACAGGGTGAATAGATAGGTCTGTATCACAGACATCATGACTCAAAAAAGAAAAGATATCTTTACAGATGGAGATGAAAATATGTTTTCACTAAATGTCATCTGATTAGACCAATCAGTTTTTTGAATGCCTTTTTATTGCTTCTAGACCAGATAGATAAGATAGATAAGAATAAGAAAATACATTTAATGCCCTTAATTTTCTGTTTTGCTCTACTAAATGTAATTGTTGAAATTAAAAATATACACAGAAACTGAAGTATCTCTGCTGCCACAGTTATAATGCCATGTACCTTCTACAAGTGGAAGTACATCCCATGCTTTCAGAGTGCTCCAATCTTTTCAATGCCAGAAGGTACCAGATTTTGTAATGCAATCTTGGCCCAGCAGCGTGGTGTTTCACCAATGAGTGTATGAAGCAGACATTTATAGCTGGTCTTGGTGTGTTGCAGCAGCACAGTTCCCTTCCCATCAAAGGACTGAGCAGGAGAAAATCACCCCACAGGGCTGCCTGTTGGATGGGAGGGATGTGACAGCATTTTCTCTCAGTGGCAAAAGGCATTCATAGACAGATCTGCAAGAGACTGGAAAATGGTTTTAATTCACACTAGAGTGAATTCCCTCTGGTTTCTCGGAATATTCTCTCCCCTATGATAGTTCATGAATGTTCTCCTTTCATCTCATAAAATTAGTGTTCCAGTAGAAAGTACTTTTTGGGATATTTGTGGCCGTGGCTGGACCTGATGACCTTAGAAGTCCTTTCAAACCAAAGTGAGTCTATGGTTCCATGATTCAGGTCCCTTACCTTCTTTGCAGAGTATCTTAGAAGAAATAACTTGTGCTCCAGCAGGTCAGATTTGTTATATACCTCCTCAATGAGTCCTTGAGCAGTGATGGTGCTCTTACCCACTTGAAAAGTGAGTGAAAATCAGAGATCCCACTCCCAGGATGCACTCAGCTCCAGAAAGTTTCAGCACTAGGCAAGCCTTGGCCTTGTTGTTGCTGACCACCTGGACATGTTTCACATGAGGGAGAAAGTGGGGGCAGTAATGATTATACAATACACACAGGAGAGTCAATAATAGTGCCAAAAAGAAACAAACAAAGGAGTATTGAGACAGGGTTTGTTTTTGTAAGATTATACTCAATTCAGTCATTCTGTGACTGCATGTATTCTTCTGTTTATTTATGTAATAAACTGCCCTTGTAAGGCTCTAGCAGATAAAAAAATGGAATCTTTCCAGATGTGTGAAAAAGACAGTTATTTGGAGAGGTTTTTTATACACTGTCTTGCTACAAGAAATTTTAACTCACCAATCATCATCAAGAATATTTGGATTTTCCTTGGTAAACCACAAAAACCTTAATGGGGAAAATCATTAAACATATAAAGGTATAAAAATATAAATATTTGACTAAAACCATTATTGAGAAGGCTCTTGGGAACCTGTGTTTCTGTAAACTTTAAGGCCTATAATGAATATACACATACCCTTCTTCCTCTCTGTTTTCTCTCCTCCTGTGAAAGGTCAAAATTGCTTCAAGTTACAGCTGTGAGTCTGAGTAGTTTCATGAAGCTCTACTTCATTGGCTTGTCCTAGGAACACAAATTTATTCACAGTGCATGGCAGAGCAAAAGGTATGTTAATGTCTGAGGAACAAATGTAAATGTTTAAAAATGAACTGAGTAAGCTATAGAATAGCAGAGCCAAGGAGGCCACCTTGTAGTGCTTGTGTTTTATGATCTGTGCTTTTAACAGCACAAGTGTGAGCATATGATAGCTCTTATTTGAAAGGAGAATGAAATTTTCTGCATGTCTTTCCTAAAATGTGTGATCACAGCAGACCTCTGCAAATTAACCTCTGTGAAGTCAATCATGTAAAGAATGTCATTACAAAGAAAAGTTATAAGGCCTCAGTTGTAAGGTCAGCATCACTGACCCTTTGTTTTGGAGCACATTTTTCTTTACTGCTGGCATCATAGAAATTTTCCAGTTGCTGTATTGATTGTGGATCTTTGACTTTTGCTCCTGGAGAAGGAGAGAGAGAAAGAACTCAGTATTTGAAACTCATCTTTCCTCTAAATAGACAGGGATGCTCAAAAGAGAAGGCCTTAAGTAGAATTCTATTTTTCATCATGTTATAAGAACTGAAATAAGTTTGAAATAAGGACCTAAGCATATGTTTCAGTGAGTACCCTTTGGGAATTAAAGCCTGATGTCTGAAGGAAAAAGGCAAGAAGAAGTAATGGTGGGCTGTTTCTTGGATCTAGAATATCTCTCTGGCTCCTCCAGGGGTCAAAGGACCGAGGGACCCCTCTAGTTTGTCTTTGAGGAGTTTGTCTCTCATAGCTATTCCCCTTCCTGACCCCTTCCAGCTTTGAAACAGATAATAATAATCTCCAGAAATGAGCTTCACAGCTCTCTCATCACTACTTTGCATTTACTTGGTTAAACCAGAGTAGCCTTAAACACAGTGTATTCATGTACCAGAATATTATGGATTTAGTGAAAACTTGCAACAAATCAAAATAAAGTATGAAGCTGTATGTTTATGTCTTTATTTACAAGTTTAATAAAATTTTAAATTTAATTACTTGTATAATCAAGCAAAGGCTGCATAGTCTCTCAGTATATTGGGCAGCTTTAGGGCCCTCAGATACTGCAGAAGAGGCATACCTTTTCCATAACCCTTCAGAGGATTTCGTTGCAATCGTGATTCAAAAGTAATGTCAACTGGAAATGTAACTGGAAGTCATCAAAAGAGTTTGCTTTAAGATGTAGTACCTGGCTCTAATGTGCTTGTGTGGTCACAATGAAGGATATATCCTTTGCTCACCCACCACACAGTCTGTGTTGCCTTCCTTAGAGTGTATCCTAAGAAAAACACATAACCAAGTGCTGTTCCTGGCTGAGCACAGCAAAGCATTACAGCATCCAGTCCTTCCCCCATAAACTGCAGCTCAGCAGAGGTAACAGCCTTAAGATATGCAATCCTTTTTCTGCTCTTTTTGCAGTCTCTTCCATGTGCAGTTACTGTCTTCACTAAGAACTGCTGTGTTTTCTACTGAAGATATCCTCCCAGTAATAGTGTATCCTGTAGCACATACATGTTAGAAGTATAACTTGACCACATTTGGGTTATGATGCAAAAAGAGGGAAAAGTACAGCTTTTCCCACTGCAACATAATAGTTGTCTGTACTTGCACCATAACTTCTTTGTTATGTTCTACTTTCTACTCATAAGTAGAAGAGAGTAAAAATGTATTAAAATAATGCCATTTCTAAGCAAAGCTGTAAAGATGGAAAGCAGTATCAGTAATGACACTTTAGACTGGAGCTGGAAAGGTCTAGCTGAGGTGTAATATTGGTCTATAAGAACAGTTGCATAATTTCTTTGCCCAGAAGTCAACAGGAATGCAAATAAATGGCTTGGGACATCCTGCAACAGGGATAGTGTCTGATGTGCTACCCAGAAGTGAGTGCAAGGAAAACCCATCAGCCCTGTCTGCAGTTTCAACCCCTGGCAGATGACGTGTCCAAACCAACAGATACATTTCCTGAGAGATTTTGTCTTTGTCCTATCATTGTGGTAGGTATGGAGGGATTTAGCAGGGCCATGGCCAGCAACCCAAGCAGTGACAACATCTCATAGAGTAAATGAGGTGTTCACAGAGCTGCTACATGTGCAAATGGGACTGTGGCTGGTCACATTAACTTACCCCTCACCTCCCCTGGCCCCCTGCTCCCCATCCCCAAGACTGTACCTGGCTCGTTGTGTGTAACAACACCAAAAACTGGACCTGAACTGACAGAAAGAATCAGTTTCTATATAATAAAGAATTATTCTCTGTACAAATGTTTTCACTTGCTTAATTGGAAAAACAATCTGGGAAGTAATATAATGTATCAAGATGAAAAACTTCTTGACGTTGAATCAGAAAGTCATTTCAGAACATCTGCATGTTTCCAGACCACAGGCTGAAACAGCAGAGTTGTTTTGTCCAGGAATACCCCTGAAATAAAGAAATCAGAAGAGAGTTAAAGTACTAAAAATCCCTTCGCACAAAGGAAGAAACAAAGCAGTAATTCCAAGGATGCTCTTTGCAAGCACAAGTTCAAAAAAGATAAGCTGGAGGGTGGGGCCCTTATGTTGTAGACTTTATTGTTTTATAATTTCAGTTGCTTTTAGAACTTTGATTCTAAAATGTTCTTGTGGGGTTGTCCCTCAAGGTTTTGTTTGGTGATTCAGTCAGTGCTTACTGTTCTTGGATTAAGTCCAAGGCTTAGTCTAGTTTATTAAGGAAATCACAATAAAAAAATGGAGAAAATTGTCCCATCTGAGCTATGATGGCTGCAGAGCAGGGGAGATGAACTTGGGGAGTGCCTAGGACTTACAGACTCTGTATACCCTGCAAATGTGAAGGACACAGGGTGAAAATCTCTCTTCTTTTTTAAGTCAAAGGAGGCAGAAGCAGAGCACATGTAAAGCAAGTGTAATAAACAAGCTTGTCTTTGGCTGTATGAAATCCAAAAGCCCAGTTTCAGTAATCAGAGGTCAGTGCTGTTGCTGTCCAAGCTAGACTTTCTGTCATCAAATGAGGAGATGGTGGGAGCTGAGAGATGAAATATCCCCAGTGAAATTCAGTCCACCAGCTCAGCCCATCACCAACACACTGCATTTAGGGCTACTCTTTGAACTTTCCAGACAAAGCTGGAGGCACAGCCAGCCAAAGTCCTTCAGCTCAGGCTGCCTGGCTAACAGGCAGTTTGCATCAGTGTCTTGAACCAGAGCAGTTAAATGTTGCCTTAACTGGCTTTGGTTTCAAAGTAGGTGGTCTGAGTGGGAGCTGCTGCTCCTGAGGAGAAATGCAGGTGGCTGACGGCTGAGCTGGGTCTGCAGTCCCGCCAGCAGCAACAGGGCACAAGCTTGCTGGGGGCCTCAGAAACTCTTTCTTCCCTCTGAGCACACATTTCCACTGCTCCCTGTCCCCCAGCATATTGTGCAGCCATAAATCCTGCCCCCAAGGTCCCTCACTCTGCTCAGTTGTTAACTTTCACACATGATTTTTTTCATTTTTTTGGATTTTGCAGTGATGAAATTTCATCAAGGCTGCACTAATTTCAAATTTTGGCCCATTTATCATCAGGACAACTGCCCAAGTCCATTTATTACAAACATATGTTGTGAATTCAGTTAAAACAAAACAAACAGTCTGTTATTTTATCCAGTCACAATAATCACACTCAGACTTACTTAAAGAAAAACATCATTTAAAAGCAGTATTTTTTAACAGCAAATCTGTTCAAGTACTGAGTCTGAGATCAAATGGTAGGCAAAGCCATAATGTAGGCTAAATGAAACAATACCTACCATAAAAGGTGAAATCACAGTGTTTGCAAGATTGTCTCAGTCTGTCTTCACCCTCTCACTTCTTTTCTTAGTTTTTGCATTTAAGACAAAGTACAACAAAACAAAAGTAAGTAAAGGATAGCATAATTGTGCAATGCCCAGAAGATAGGATGTGTCCCACAGCCAGCTTGGAGCTTTTCAGCATCCTTCCTAGGCTTGGCCCACGGGGCTGGTGGCTGGAACCACTGCCTTAATGCAAACGCAGTTGGCATTCACTATTGTGCCCTTGATTTGTTTCAGAAGTTATCCCATAGCCTTGGCGTGATCTGGAAACAAGGACAAGCGTTCTGAAGCAAATGCCTTGGGCTGAATGATGCCACATGTCAGGTTTATGATCTGAATGTGAACCCTGCAGTGAGATTCCACCAGCACAGCAGCTGAGTTTCTTGTGAGGAGACAGAGCATTGCAATTCAATGCCACACTCTTCGAGAGAGACAGAGTTGAATCCTGGCTCACGTTCACTAGGGGGATTAGCTGGTGTAGCAGAAAGTTTGCATCAAGTAGAGTAATAAGCTTAATGAAATTGGGCATTTGAGAGATGCCTTGTCAAAATGAAGGAGAGGTTTTTGCAATGGTCCCACCTTGAGTCAGCACAAGACAACACCATCAGTGAGGTCTGGCACAGTTTTTAGACTATGGATAGTCTTTGCTGACCTGTTCCTTTACTGATCATACAAAGCTCAGGAAAACCAAGCACCACTGGTGATCCCCTGCTGAATGGAGGAGTTCTCTTGGTACCAGTGGGTAGGAAGGGTATATGATAGTGCCATTAAAACTTGTTTGGAGGCACAAATTAATTATTTATGAAGTGCTTTAATGCAGTGCAAAGTCAGATAGACAGATTCACAGGTACCTGCCTCAGAGTGCAGTGCCCTCACAGGTTGGGTGATTGACCAAGGAGACAGTCCTGTTCAAGAGACACACCTTCACTTCAGCCATCTACCAGGAAAGGTGGAACAGAAAATTCAAACATTTTCTGTGATTGTTCTGGTGTTCTCTACCTTTTGCTACAGATTTCTGTAAGAATCTGTATACAGTATCAAAGTTTCCTCACACCTTTCTTTTCCCAATGCCAGTTCCTCCTGTGGCCAGCACCATGACACAGGTGTGGCTGTCTGAGCACAACACACCAAAACCTGTGACCCAGGCACAGCACAGCTGCAGACTTCACCTCCAATCCTACATTTTCTTTGTGGAACTCGTGGTGAGGAGCTCTCGCTGTTGGTGGTGGGAGTGAGGGAAGGATAGAACAGACCAGTTGGTGATAAGAATCCATGAGATCATTGGCAAGTATCTGACTGGCCTGGTGTCCCAATGTTTCCCATGACTCAGTCATCTCCTTTTGTGCATATTTCCTTCTTTCTTTTGTGATAGCACCTGAAATGTCAAAGAAGGTCTCCTTGTGTGCCGAGATCTTGGCAGCTTTGATCAGGATTTTCCCTTTCACAAGGTCCCAGTGTAAGGCCACAACAGAGGAGTTATTGAACATTTCTGCACCTTCCCAGCTCTTCTGTGCAGGGGGCAGGTTTCCACTAGGTGTTAATCCGTGCTGTTCACCAAAGCCTGTAGCAGGATTGTCATTCTACCTAGGCTGTGCATCTAATCCCACATTGGCCTTACTGTATACTGCTGTGTGAAACATCAGATGAAGATGATGCTACTTAGTATTTTGAAAGGCGTCTTCTACACAGATTGGAAGGCAGCTCCCTGTAATTCTCCACTTGACAGTTATTTAATACATTTCAGCTCTTGTTTCAGTGCTATATTTAGATTTACAAGAAAAGGATTCCTGACATTTTGTCAGTTTTTTCATCTATGCCTGTATTCCCACTTCATCTCACATTTCCTCGGTTCATTACAGCAACCCCTGCTATGACAGGATAAAGCCACACACAAAAAGTCCTTTCATGGCTACTTCACATTGATATCTATTTTTGAGAGAGAAGCTGAACTGAAGCAGCATGACTCTCTAATTCACTTTTTCTCCTTGTCAGCAATTGGATTGACAGGGGTGGGGTACAGACATACACAATGTCACCTCCAGTTTAAATGCCCCACTGGGATGAAAATTCAGAATTAAGGGAGTGAAAAAATTCCAGCCCAGGCAGATTCTAAAACATATTTAATATATACACCAGATGAGGACAGCTATCATCTTTTGTGAAGAGAAGCTTGATGCTTGCAAGACAGCCTCTGTACTGCAGAAAAAAGAAGCTGTGGGATGCTTAGATCTGTAAAGGCTTGACTTGCAGTTGTTGCCTACATGCCAGATTTTCTTTGGGCTTTTACCTAGCACCTATCTTTCTTCCAGCACAACTTGTTGGTGAGCATACTCATGTTTGTTTGCTGTAACAGTTTAGAAGATGGTGACTTTCTTCTACACCTCATTTACCCAAAGTGGGGCAGGTCAGAGGGCTTTTCTGTTTGCTTTGATTCTTCTGTCCTATAGGCTAAGAAAGAGGAGACAATAAAAGAAATTCAAAGATAGCAGGTCCAAAATGGAAGCAAGAAAATATTTCTTCGTACTTTGGCACCTATAGTGATACAGGTCTTGACACAGCATCAAGAAGATCTAGACTAAGGAAAGATTTAAAACAGGATTAGATTTGGCAATATATTTGGAAGAAGACGTGAATGTGCAGATGTTGAAAGTCAATGCCAGGAATATTTTGGGAAAGACAGAAACCCTATGTCTCAAGATTTTATCTAATTTCTCTTCAGGATTAGGAGATTTTGTGGGTTTTAGATGATACCTAAAGGGCATTGTTGATAACTTGTCAGATATAACTGGTCTTGATCATTCTCAGAAAGAACTGTTGACTAGCCAGGCTTTCAGGAACTTTATACTGCCATTAAGTTCACCTCCTGTAAACCTTACTGAAAGAGGTTTGTGTTAGCCTAGATTCGAGGCACACAATAAATTGAACTTGTCCTATTCCATTCCACTTCTGACAATTCCAGCTGGTGCCAGCACCAAGCCTGGAAATACCTGTTACCCCAAAGGGTGCTGCTCAAAGGATGGCTGCCTCCTTGGTTTTCCTGCTGTGTACAAGCTCTCCCATTTGCAGCACATTGCTTCCAAAGGATCAAAACCAGTGCTAAGAACTACATAGTAACTTAAGCATTAACTCTGTTGGGTATTTAATGACCAGAATTATTTTATTATTAGTTGAAGTAACACTGTCTCAAAATATTGGACAGAAGTGAATTTTGTGCCTGCTGAAGTCCATGTAAACATAGCTACACCAATGAAGGGGGCAATCCTCTGCTATGGATCCATTCCTTTCTCCCTTATGGACTCTGCGTCACCAGAAAGAGTCCCCATTAGTCTACCAGAACATTCAAGTCATTGCACCTGTTGAAAGAGGTAAATTCTTTCCTTACTTCAAGGAGGAATTATCACCTTCAGGAAAGTGTGAGAATGAGTACGTAGGAAATCACAGAAAGAGTGATTAATATTAATAGACACTAAAATTAATAGACAACCTCAACCTGTTCATGCTGAGCAGCTTGGTCAGCTTTCCAGTAAGCTGAGGGTGAAAAGTGTGTCCTTGCACAATCCCACCTCAGACATGCATCCACCAGCGTCAGTGGCTCTGTACAGTAATATCAAACTTGTTCCACAGCCAGTGCCAAATTCTACATCCAGCTACTCCCAAAAGGCCAGGATATAAATTTCAGGCAACATACTTTTTAACAGCCCAGACTGGCACACCCACTGACCTCATGGGGAGGTCTGCACATACTTCAAGGGTAGAATATGACTTTTAGGTAGTAAATTGTTGTTTATCTGCTTAATGCCTTCTTACGGTCAGTGTTGCTGAGTAAGATGTGCTCCCCTTCCAGGTCTTTGTGCTCTGTCCCTCATCTCCTCCATCCCTGTTCTCTTCTCTCCTTCTTCCCACCCATCTCTTCTTTCTGTGTTTCCTTCCCTGTAATAGCTACCAGTTCCCACCATGAACCAAAGAAATACTTCATTTCTTCATCCTTGAGATAAGAGCTGTTATCATATTAAAGCTATTCATTCAGGGTTAACCAGTAAACTGGATTTCAACTTGACATAGTTTCCACACATGCAGAGCTCACCCTTGACTAACACTTTGGTTTAAATAGGCTGGTATTCCACCATTCTAGTTTAAGTTCCATAATTTTAGATTATGTTCTAGTGTTAAAATTGGTGTCTAATTAAGCTAAATTAATCCCAAACTAACCTTTCAGACCATCTGTAGGCCCAGGAAAGCAATCCTGCCACAGTTACATTAAAGAAAGGTTTTGCAAAAGCTCTCTTGCAGCTGACACTGTTGCAGAAAGTGTACTGACATTTAATTTCTGTGCATTTCCAGGTCTTCTGCTGATACAACATCTGTGTTTTCAGATTATTCTTTTCAGTGAAAATATTGCTCTAATTGCTTGTCTTTAAAGTAGCTGTGATTTATGTCTCTTGCTCAAAGTTGTTAAATAACAATTGTTCTTTTCTCCACTCTATACTTAGTTGGGCAATGAGGAGGGTGGGAAGCCTCGATTAAATGAAGGGTTTTGACCCTGGAGGAGTGTGTGAGAGGAAATGGAAGGAGACTAGTAGAGATATTTTTTGGCACAAAATGCTAGAAGACTGGGCATTTTAACAAAATAGAAAAGCATAACAGGAACTGTAAGGTAAGGTCCTGTAATATTTTACCAGAAGAGGAACCAAAGAGGAAAACAACACAGGCTTTGCCCCTTCCTCTACAGTCCCACCCACTGTAAAACAGAACCTGAGGGAACGTTAGATCAACCACACACAGTGCAAACTCCACTGCAAAATCAGGGGTGATTTAAGTGGAAGATTTTGAGACAGAGTGAAGAGAGTGATAGTCAGCAAACACTCAGACCCTCCCTTTAGTTCATGCACCTGTCAAATTGGCTACCAGGGTTACACCTCTCCAGTCTGATTTTCACATTGTGTTCTGCAGTAACCAGGTGCACCACCAGCATGGAAGACAAAGCACTGGACTTGGAAGAAAAGAGGGGAAAAAAAAAAAAACGGCAGGGCCAATACCTGACCAGTTCAGGCATCTGCTATGACATTGCTCCCTGAGAAAGTGAGGTGGCAGGGTCAGGGCTCCCTGTGCCCCACATACTGGCCACAGGACTCGGTGAGAACAAGGGCTCACCTGCACCCATCATTTCTGAAAAGAGCTCTTGCATATCACCTCAAATCCCCACCTTTGAGTATCCCAGAAGACTAGGCATATTCACCTCCCTAAGTTCACAGTGTGACCCACTTCCCTTTATTAAGGAACTGCTTAAAAAAGCACAGGCAGTTCTAAATTAAGATGAGAAATATCACTGCAGTGTAAATGATAAACATAGACAGAGGGATAACCTCTCCCAGGGTGGGGAGGCCTGGGATAGATTCTACATGCTCTTGGCAAGCTTTAGTTGATTTGGTAAAAAACAGAAAATATGTGTAGTGAAGAAGGTGACGTGTATCATCCTCCTGGCTGCTGGTCTGCTGTGAGGTGACCCACAATCCACACCACTGAGCTCAGAGAGCTGCCACAGGAGAGCTAAATGGAGAATCTGGGCCTAATTTACCCAAGAAAACCATAACTTTAGGAAAAACAGTCTTAATGATTCCTACGTTAAATGTGTTTGTTTCCATAGCAGCAGGTGGATAATGTCAGAGCAGGAACGTTAATCCCAACCAGACCAAGTACACTACTGTGGCTTTAATTGAGGAATAATTAATTTGCAACTCACATCTTCTCAGGTTGCTCATTATATGGCATTTGTATGTAATCACTCACATACACACAGCATATCCTGGGACACATTAAGCATTTTATTTTCCTGTATTTAAAAAGGAGCTTCTTGCTATTAAATTGCTCACAGCCCTTCCAGAATCCACCAGTATTTATATAACTCTTGCCAATATTTATATTAACGGCAGAGGTGCTAACAGATCAGTACAATGATTTTCCCTCAGGTCTGCACAGGAATCTTCTGTATATTCCCGAAAGAACCTAGGAGATAATCCACAATATTTGACAAAAATGGATTCATTGTCAAATAAGTTCTTTTTGTGCCAATCCTGCGGCTTCTTGGGTTATGATTGTTATAGTGGTTGTGTCTTTCTCTCTCATACACAGGGGCGTGCTCACACATGAACACACAGACACAGCACATCCAGGCATTCTAAGGACATAAATACTTTTTAGGACTATAATTAGTCCATATTGTGCTAGTTCAATAAAGCTCTTAAAGCAAAAAGCCTTAAAGGCTTTTTCTCTTCTTTCCAACCTGCAGCTTGCCTGGATGAAGGCTTTAGGTGCCCTGCCACCAAGAGGTGATTGCTTTCTTCCATGGGCAAATGCAAAATCCAGCAGGCATCCTGCCTGCATGACAGCTGGCAGACCTGGTGCTCTCCTTACAGAGGACACTGCACAAAGCCACCAGCTAGTCCATCTTGCAACTTGTAGGTAGTTTCCAAAAGTGTAGTAGGTGAGAAACCCCTGAATGTCAGGCTGAAGGGACACTTGGTGCATGCTGTCTCCAGCAGACACAGGTGCAACACAGCCCAGACTCTTGACCTAGCACTCCTCTGTTTAAGGAGTGCCTTCATTGGGACCCAAAACCGTGACCTACCATCTTGCCCAGGGTGTAACTCTCAGAATCCCTTTGGGTTTTTGCCAGGAGAGAGAGTCACAAGAGCACAAACAGACGAGTAATGGGTACCAAAGCAAGTCTGCATCTCAAGCTACACCCAGGCTGATCTGCAGTGAGAATTACACATATTGGCTAAAATTGAACAAGCAATAAACATATGACTATTGGATTCAGAAAACATAAGGGCAATCAGAAAAGTCATAAGAGTTTCTGAATGTTTGTGAGGGACATGCAGCACTGACAGTGTAATTATACCAATTTGAGAACCAGGGGAATGTTTTTAAGAACATCTGTCAAACTAATGGATGCAGTGATTCTGAATATTGCATTTTTATGACTTCCAAATCACTGTTCAGCAGCAATTATTCTTTCATCATATGAGTAAAATTTGCACTTCTGTATGTTTTCTTCAGGATTTGTTGTCTTAAAGAAAAACCTAAACAGACATGCTATTAGCCTGTACTGACTTAAATTAGGAGAAGTTAAAGGAAAATGTCAGGTGTTGTGATTATGGATGCAGCATAAGAGTTTATTATATTACACTTGCTAACTACAATTTTTTCTTGCTATTAGAAGAAAAGCTTCTTTGAATTTGAGTTATTAGCAAGAGTTGCTGCCAAAATTTGCTTATGTCCATTAGTTATTTGGTTTCTGAGGCAGCATTTCAGATATCAGAAAAGGAAAAAAATTAAGTCTGGAATCCAGACAGGATTTGTAGCTGCTTTAGATTCTTTCATCTAGCTTTACAAAGGCTAGATACTTCTCTATACATATTCACAAAGATACAGAGATTAATACATTAAATCAGGGCGCTGGAGGAGCATGTAGTTAAGCAAATAATTTGTAAGATGACCTTCTTTACCTGGCTGTTGTGGCCAGCCATTTTAAGGTTCAATATAGTTTTCAGCAAGTGGCAGATAAGATATGATAGCTTTGTATTTCTTCCATTTTTAAAAGCCAAACATTCGTATAAAGATGTCTGGTCAAAGGTAAACCCTGAAAATGAAGCATGTTTGATATCATAATACTTTTTCAATACCTGAAAACACAAAATTTTACATACCAGCTTGACTAATTTTTTCCTTTTACACCTTTTTGATATTGAAAATCCCTAACCCATTTACAGTCCTAACAACACGCTTTGTTGTAATCTTAGAAACTCTAGTTCCTTCTATCCACCAGATTCATCTTCTCATCTGTCCTTGTGAGCAGCATGCTTGGTATTTTTGAGGAACAGACTTGTTTCCTGACAGGAAATGCGTTTCATATTAAAAACCTCCACTTTGGTTGTCGTGATTGTATATATCCAAATGTACTTCTGGTTTGCTCTCTCTCCTTTTCCTTGTTTCTCTTAAAATTTGTGCTTTATATGTGCAACAATCTCACCCATAGTAGCTTCACTGTTTACTTTGAAAATTATGTACTCCCTCTAGTCATCCCTTCAAAAATGTTGGCCGCCTTCACTTTATTTCCTCTTCTGTGCTTAAGAGGAAATACCATGCATGATTTGTACTTTTGATGCCTCCTCCTACAAAAAGCTACCTGAAAATTCCAGCGAACAGACTGATGAGATTCTGAGGATGTTTGTGAATGCACAGATTATTGCAGTGAAATCCTCAGTCATGGGCCTGAAACAGAGAGCTGCTTTGTCTACCTACCAGGGTGCTGTTCTTAGCATGTCTGTGCTAGTGGTCTTCTTATTCCCTGCCTTGTCTTTCCACTCTTGCTGCTGGCATCCTCCTGCCAGTTGAGGAATCCCTTTGCCAACTGCTTTTGGTCTTCATTGAAAATGAAAGACAACGCCAACATTCAGTGGATGTATTTTACTTCTGGGAAAAAACTAAGCAATGCGAACTCTCTAAGCAGGTTAAGCAGTCTCAGGACCTAAGACAAAAGCTTGCAAAGTGTCCAATCTAACTTGCACATGGCCTTAAACAACCCATGTCTTCCAGCCCTTTGTTCATAGAAATTTCCCATGTAGCAATTTTGGGGCAGGGAAAAGCTGTCCAATATTTTGTATACATAGAAGCTGTGAAGCTCTCTGTTCAGACAGAAACATTTGAGGAACAAGTGACCCTTGTAACAGGATATGTGTGATCCCAAAAGGCAGTGCATCTACTTAACCAGATGACATTGCAGTCCTGCATATATTATCATAAAGATTGGTACAGGAAGGGATTTAACTGAGAATACAAGTTATCCTGCAGAACAAAGGTGAGCTGAAGGTAATGGCACTCGAGCTATCACTCCAGCATTCTAATGACAGGACATCAAAGTGAACCCTGGAGTCTGATGAACACAGGAGAAGCCTGGACTAGATTTGATGTTCAGCTGCTGCACTTCATACATTTGGCATGCTAAATTTGCTGCTGAAAAAAGTCAGCAGAGACACAGAACAGTTTTAACCACTTAGGTTAGAGACAAATTTCTCTTCTCTGAAGTCTTAAGTGCCTTAATTCTACACATTAGATAGTGCTGAATAAACATTGTTCCTACTTATTAAAATAAATCCCAAACAATTACAAATATTAGAAGGCATTTCTATCAAAGTTTAACCGCTGTGTGTAGCTGTATTCTGAGCCACTCCAGTGTTCTTGTCTTGGTGAGAGGTGAAAAGCAGATCTCTCAAAAAAATGAAACGGTTGTTGTGATCACCCCTAGGAGACTGGATAAGGACAATTCTGCCTCCACTAGCTGCACTTTGAGCAAAGGGAGAAGAAAAGGTTTCCCTTTCTACCTTGGGTTTGCTACACAATGTCAGCATCCTCAGAAATGTCTGGTACTTGCCCTCTGCTACACCAAGCTCAGATTGAGAAGCAACACAGCAGAGTGTGGGAAGCTTCAGTGTAGTTGCTTTTATATATACTGGCAGATGCAGTTAACATGGTTACACATAGATGCTTCCTGCTGCTCTTCATTGGATCCCTTCAGACTCTGAAATGTGTTCTGATGAGTTTTTCAAATGTAGTTTGAAGAGATGTCTGTAACTTTTTTGAAATAGCCCAAGCTGGGAGTGGCTAGAGCACATGCCTTCTGCTAACTGGGCATTTACAAAGTATTTCAGTTTGGACTAATCAGCAGCTGCATGTGAACATTTTGACCACTCTCCTTTTCTGTTAAAACTAAGGTGACCATTTTATAGTGGTTTATTTTTGTCTCATGTGGCAGAATAAAAACAGCCCATAACCAGATTAATTCCCCGTGGATAATTTAGGCAAAAAATGCCAGTATATTCACTGTGATTTCTGTCTCTACATACATTGTAAATGGACAAAAAAGGAAAGTTTCTCTGTTAGCTTATAAAGAGTCTTACCAGATGTCAAAAATAAAAGATGTTTTGATGTTGGGGCTCAGTGCTGCTCTGACAAATGTGAATGTCGGTTCCATGGTGACGGGATAGAATAAAAAGTACAGAGCAAAAGACCCTTTACAGATTGTACCCATTTCATTCATTTATCTATCCAGAGCTCAGAACAAAGAGAAAACAAAACCATTCTTGTTCCACTAATAAAGCACATCACTGATTTTCCCTAATGCTGGTCAGAGATCATGCTAATCAGGAGGTCTTGCTATTCCTATTATCTTCTTACTTATAGGAAAAGAACACTTTCTTCAGCAAGGTGAACTTCCTAAAAGCTATTTCTCTAGTCAGCCATAACAATTCTCAAATGAATTATTTGCTTTAGAGCGGGGGGGAAATATTTTATTCTAAGAAATTTGCAACTTCCTCAGTTGCTTTGGTAATCTCAGATGCCTTGTCACCCTCAGCAACATATGTAGACTCTGATTCATGTGAGTTCACGAGAGCCATGTGGTCCCAGGGACGAACTAGCCAGCAGACATGCCTTATGACATTTAGTTTCTGGGAACTCCGAAAAAAAAATCCCACTCATATCTTGGTTCAGTAGCAATGTGATTTAAACTCTTCCTATTTAACACAGATATAATCATGCTCACAAGAACATTTTAACTATTTTCCAATTGTATTTTTAATGAGAAATTACTGGTTACGTGGACCCAGAGTGCAGGCGTAACCATGCTGTTTCTGTTTAAAGATAAAAAGAAAGCACACATATTTCTATTCCTGGTGAGTTCATTGCTCCTTGAGCTTCCTTGTACAGGAAACAGATGTAAACCAAGACATTCCAGCTATCAGAGAAGCATGACAGGCTGCCTTTCTTAGTTCTCCCCTTTTGGAAAANTTTTCTTTCCCTTGAACTCTTCAAGCAGAAAAATCAAAAGGAAATATTCACAAAATTCATCCTTATGACCTTTGCTTTCAGATTGCACCTTTTCTTCATTTGGACTTGACACTTTTAATGAAGCATTTTTCTGGGTAGAAGAGGAAGGATTTGCTCAGGAGCCGTTCAAGGAAAAGGCAAAGAGCCAGCGAGGGATTAGTCAAATTGCTTTTTCATCCATACACAAGGTGCTGGGTTCAGAAGATCTGCTTGCATTCCTACTTTGACCATGATCCTGTGGACAGCTGTCCTAGTATTTGGCATTATACAGTGAAAATGGTCTGCTGAAAGCAGTGGGCAGGCTCAGGAGTGTAAAGTGAAGCTGGTGGGGGTTTGAAAGTTTGAAGCTTCAGTCTGAAAGAACAAACTCCAGGAAAATCTCAGAAATAACTAACAAATCAGCCAGGGTAGTTATTGCCAGGGTGCATCACATCAGTGTTCAGTTCATATTTTCTGTTTATGTTTTGGTATTGCCTAAAGGTCCCAGTTTGGACTAAGTCTCAAAAACAGTACCAGATGCACTTGGGTGTGCATCCTACACAGATGGGCCTTTCTGCTCTACTACTGACATGAGAACTTACTGCAGCTGCCTCCTGCCCAAGTTACTGTGGCTACCAAAAACCAAGCTGTGAGGAGAGATATCATGTCATCACCCCACACCACAGGACCCCAGAGGCAAAGTACTCCTGGCCCCCAAGTTAGATGTAGACAGAGTGACTAGCATTGTATGAGCACAGCAACTAGAACGTCTAGAGCCCAAGCAGCTTCTGGTCAAAAAGACAAATGGAATAACTACATATAACCACAAAAGCCACTTTATGAAAGCTGAATTTGATACAGGATCTGTTCATGTTTTCCTCATTTCCTAATCCTAAATAATTCATTTTCCTTAACATCACCCACAGCATCTGTTTGTCAGTGAAAAGCCTTCATAATCCCCACACTGTTAATTACCCTGTTTCCCTCCTGTCATATCAATCACAGGGGAGCTGTGGCCATTTTTTGAAGGCATATCCTTTTGATACCACATGACTTGTATAATCTTGGCTGAGTTTGCCTTAACAGTGTGTTAGAAAAATGGAGTGAAATATCCTTTGCCTGGAAGCTTCCCACAGGCTGAACTCTCAGCACTCAAAAGATGCAAACCTGCAAAGCAGGGTCAGAGACATGACTGAAAACATCTTCATGTTGACATGGACTAAGTACAAGTTAAGGCTGATGCACTGCCCATCTCCTTCATGCTGGACATAGGGGCATGTCACTTCCTTTGTGACTGAGCTGCTGCACAGCCCTCAAGGAAAATTGGACCTGTACTCATCTTGCTTCCTCTATTTCCTGCCCTGCTAAGGATTTTCTGTTCTCCTGAAATGGAGACATGAGGCCAGACCTCTGCTGGTGTAACTCCTGCTGTATTGTCTCAGCACTGGAGAGACTCTGAGCACATTCCCAAGCAACTGTTGGAAATCCTGACAGCTCACCTTATGCACAATAATTTGAAAAGATACATTTGGGCCTTCAGAGGAGTCCTATGATATCCATCCAGAACAATTATAGCAGTTGACTCTAGGATAAATATTTTATCCTCCCATATGCAAGAGTGGAGTTACCAGTACTAAGAGACACATTTTGCAAACTACAAATGTGGGGAAGCAACTCCAACTGTGGTTGCCTGAGTATGAGCCAATGAGATTTGACACCAGCTAGCTGGCATGGTGGAAAGGTCTTGTTATCAGCTTCTGCAAGCTTCAGTTCACACAGTTTCTGCATGATTGTCTTTCCTGTCTTGTACCTTAATGATAAAAATCATGCTATACCAGGTCTCCATTCAAAATGTCAAAGTCTGACAAAAAGGCTTTCTTAAAATATTGGATTGAGGCTCTTGAGGGAACTTGAAAATATTTGTTTGTTTTTTCATTTGAGTTTTCGCAGGAAAAGCGGTACAAATTGTTGAAGTGTGACTTGCATAACCATCAAAATGTGAATCCACTGGTCACAATAGTTTTCTTGCATTGCAACATGTTCTTTATAGATGTGAGATAATTTTTTAATTTTGGAGGGGAGTTGGCGCTGTTCCTGGATAATTGCACTTCTAACTCTTCTTATCTCCTTTAAGTGTACTTCTTCTCAAATCAAAATATATGACCTTGACTATAAGGGTGATGGAGCACTGGAACATGTTGCCCAGAGAATTTGTGGAGTTTCCATCCTTGGAGGTACTCAAAAGCTGTATGGACACCATGCTGAATAACTGGCTCTGGGTGGCTTTTCTGGAACAGGGGTGCTGGACCGGAAGATTTTCAGAGGTCCTTTCCAACCTCAACCATTCCATGATTCTGTGATCCTAGCTACTGACTGCCTTTCAGACTGCAAGATTGCTCCATATTTGCCATAATCATGAAAGAAAGCTATTTTATTCTTGTGTTAACCAGAAGTCACTTCATACCTTCCCTGTACGTCAGAAAGGGAGAATAATTAACCAGAAAGAAAGAGTAGGGAAAGAAATTTAAGAATATTTTAAATATTCATTCTTGAAGTGAATTCCCACTTTATGGTTTTATTATTTGAATGCTTTTGCTCTTCTATCACTGTAATTGTGAATTTCTAACTTTTACTGGCTTACAGCAACTTCTGCAATTTCCCCAAACCTTCCAAATCACCTTAAGGGTGTATCACACACCCTTAACACAACCCTGGGTTGCAACTCAAGTCACAGACAGGACATACATGAGATACATTACTACTGAAGCTTGTTGACACAGTGACACATCTCTGAGTCAGATTTACTTCTTTTTTTTATTAGTCTTGTGGGTGGGATACAAATTATTTCTAGCCTATACTGTGTCAGACGTTACAGTAGGGTGGACCAAGAGATGTCTCTCTACTCCTTAGCTCTGTCCAAGAGGCATATGCAAGGCTACTATTTTTATTTCATCTTTAATATTGAATTCTGGTAACCTGTAGGAAACCGTCTAAGTTATCACAACTCAGATAACACTCCTTCCAGACTTGGTGTCTGTTTACAGCTCATCTGCATTTAGAATTATGCCTCCCTTATCTGTCTGGCACTGATTTAGGGTAGCTGAATATATGAAACACAAATCACTTCAAATAATTTGACAACTCTCTGAGTCTGAAACTTGTTTTGTATTAAATGTGACATTTCCTGTGTGGGGAATCATATCTTGCCTTAACACTGTTGAGACCAATAACTTCTGTTGCTTTTCCAGTTGGTTCTTTAACAGCCATTTAATGCCAAAGGGGGTAGGGAAAGGCAATACCTCATGCTAAATGTTTGGACTATTTAAATCACTCCATTGATAAGGAGGAAGGGGTGCTTGGTGTTCTCTGTCAATAAATGGGGTTTAAACAAAGAGCGTCATTGAGCCAGATGCCAGACTCGCATCCTTGATCAAGCACTGGCCAGCTCCATCTCAGGAAGTGCCTGAACATATGGAGACAGTTAGCTTCCCAGCCATGGGAGAGTCCAGGACCACGGGAGAGCAAGGCTGCCACTCAAACCAAACTGCTGCAAACCCAGGAGAGGTGAAAACCGCAGAATCTCTGCATAGGAGCATCCACAAGGACTTCACTACATCCCAGTCTTGCCGCACTTATTTTCTCTGGTGCATGTGTGATATCTGCATATCACAAAGGTCAGGAGAAAACAACGGATATAGAAATAAGAAGAAGCAAGGAACAGATGCCAAAGAAATACCCTGCACACATAGTTTGCATCTACTCTAATGCTCTCAAAACAAAGGAACAATATACACCCTGACATTTGTAAGGTAAATTGAAAGGTTCATGAAGAAGTCAAAGTTGTCAAATTTAAAGCTTTATTCCAAGATACTGATCCTCAAAGGAATGTTTGACATCTTTAGATCATCCCCAAGCTGGAAGACAGGACAGACTGTACCAGGCACAGGTAAAAAGAAAAATATATCTTGCAGCTTGTTCAGCAGGTAAATAAAGCGTTTCTATAAGGATTGCAAGATATTTAGAAGGAGGTCAGAAAAGTTCAGGGGCAGGTCTTGTTACAAAGTTCAGATGTGCATTTTCCCTGTTTCTGAAATTGGTAGCAGCTGCAGTTTATGTCATGTTTTTTCTTGCTTTTCTTATTAATTTCTTCATTTGGATATTCTAATCAAAACCAATAAAGCTCCTTCTGAGTATGCAGGAATAAGATAACAGGCCCTCACCTAGCATTTTTATACTGATAATATGGAGTGAAAACTTATTCCCTTCTCCAACTATGATGAGGTTTAATGATTTTGACAATTTTGTAACTAGTGCTTGAGAAATTAGCAGAATAAAGCCATTCCTCTTTTCTTAACAGAGACCTGTAGCACATAAGACAGAGCTGATACAGTAACATAACCTAAAAATCTCAGCATTCACCCATTCATACTGTTTTTCTCAAAACCAGAAAGCAGTCATTGTCTGTAAGAACTTTACCCTGTACCTGCTTTTCACAGATGCATGACCTTTATATACATTTGTGAGTCAGTTTCATGGTGGAGCCAATCCTGTGCCTGAAGTAAAAAATAAAGGTCCAGCTCCTCAGACATGCATAGAACAGTACAGCAAGTATATAGTGTTTAATTATGCTGATCTCAATGCTAAGTAAGCTTCTAGGCAGGAATTAGAAATGGGAACCAAATTGCTCAATTTTGGGTGTCTACTCATGAACTAGTTGTCATGACTCACTCTCCAGACAATGTAGGTCCACCCAGAAAGATCACAGAATCACAGAAGCGTGGAAACATTTAGGTTGGAAAAGGCCTCCAAGACTCCAACATTTGACCAATCACCTACTTGTCAACTAGATCAGACCACTAAATGCCATGTCCAGTCATTTCTTGAACACCTCCAGGGATGGTGACTTTGTCACCTTCCTGGACAGTCCATTCCAATGCTTGATAATCCTTTCCATGACAGAATTCCTCCTGATGTCCAAAATTAATTTCCAGTGGTACATCTTGAGTTCACTTCCTCTTATTCCATCACTGTAGCCTGAGAGAATTGATCCCCACCTGGCTACAATCTCCTTTCAGAGAGTTATAGACAGTAATAATATCATCCCTGAGCCTCTTTTTCCCCAGGTTAAGCACCCCCAGCTCCCTCTGCTACTCCTCATCAGACTTGTGCTCCAGACCCTTCCCCACCTCTGTTGCCCTTCTCTGGACACACTCCAGCCCCTCAATGTCCTTTTTCAAGTTGAGAACTGGACACAGCACTCCAGGTATGGCCTCACCAGTGCTGAGTGTGGGGGGACAAACCCTGCCCTGGTCCTGCTGGCCACACTGTTTCTGATCCAGGCCAGGATGCCATTGGCCTTCTTGGCCACCTGGGCACACACTGGCTCATGTTCAGCTGCTGACTGAACAGGAAAATGACCCCCAGGTCCTTTTCCAGCCAGAAACTTTCCCCCCAGCCCGTAGCACTGCAGGGGATTGTTGTGGCTCAAGTGCAGGACATGACACTTGGCCTTGTTGAAGCTCGTTTTATTGGCTGTGGCCCATCAATCCAGCCTGAAGTACTTTGCAAAGGCCAATGGCCATTTCAGAACCAGAGGAACTAACTGAGCTCAAATTATGGTGACTCTATTGATGATTTCCACTGGATACAAAGGGAATCTGAGGTGACTAAACCAGAAATAATGACCTTCACTAATGGCATCCCCAATTTAGATGAATTTCCCCCTCTTTTTTCTCCTCAGAAAACAAGGTCCTCTGGAAGGAGCTGGCCAATGTCTGGAAAAGTCATTGCTTTTCATGGATACATGGTTGAAGTTTGTTGCAAAAAAATGCATTTCTACAAGTAATGGACCAAGATATTGTAAATGCTTGTATGCATGAGTGTTATATAGCATATATGGAAAGTTACAAAACTATAGAACAGTGGTATCCAGTTAATGGTAGAGTGCTGTTTTTTCTTGACCCAGAAGACCAAGAATACAAAGTCAATGAAGAGTAGTTTTGATGATATATTTTAAAAACAGGCAAGATACCAGTAAGAAAGAGCTGCTGGTTATCATCTGCACAGGTATCAGTTGAGCACTCCATTTAAAATTGTTTCTGATACTTTTTGCAGTGTGCCTGAGTGTCTGAGCTCACTGAGATACTTGTGTGGAAGACTGAGTGGCATTTAAATGCCACTCACTCTGTAAATGTGATAAGTATAAGCCACTTTACTGGGCAGATTTTGTATCAGCAGAAATCCACTTCTCTTCCTACTCCAGGAGATCAAGGAGATAAACTGTGAGCTAGGGAGCACCATTGAGCACTGTGTTTCAGAGCAGAAAACCTCTCCATCTCCCATTACCCTGAGCACCATCCACGAATCGGTTGCAGGAGGCTGAAAAAGAAGGAGTGACAAAAGGCTGCTGGTGATGAGACAGTGAGCAAATGAGACAGAGCAGCAGTGGTTTGTGCAGGGCAGCTGTCCCACCCTCTGCCTCTGCCGTGGAGCATCCCAGGAACACCCCAGCATCCCAAGGGGATGCCAGAGGAAGTGGAGTCATGGCCTGTTCACCCACCAGCTGCCCAGCACTGGCTGACAGAGTGGCCGCAGGCAGAGTAGGAAGTGATTATGAATACAAAAAGCTCCCAAGACAACCTCAGAGGGGCCCCTGCTATGCCCATCACACACTTGCTTCCAAGCATTGTGTAGAATTTCCTGATTTCTTCCTTCATTTTTTTCTTTTTTTCTACAAAACAAAAGTAAAAAATTGTAAGGTATCCAAGATGCTTAAGGTGTGAACATATTAATAGGCAGGTTAAATAATGCCTCTACATGATACACAGCTTAGATAAACAGAGGTTTCAACCCTGCTTCATGGGTATTAAAAAAAGGCTTAGGACCCTTCTTCAGAAAATACTGATTGTGAAAATTAAATGCTTACCTGAAGAGGGGAGATCAGATGTAGAAATAATTATGCATGTTAAAATGCTGCCACATCTTCTTTTAATTAAGTACTACCAAGGTGCCCTGATACAGTCCTTTCTGTGTCCTGTAAGCCACAGTGTAAGGATTTGTCAGATTTCTACTTGCTCTGCAGTGGCAAGGAGTTAAGAAAGTCCAGTAAGATAGGAAACACCCCAAACTTTCAAACAAATTTTGCACCTGTTTGGTGCCCCTAACATAGCCTTTTGTTCAATCTGTATCCAAATTTCCATCAATTTCCAGGATGATTCTGGCAGTTTCTGTTATCATTCCAGCTTGAATAGAAACTGACAGACCCCTGGACCTCTAATGAAATCATTGTCTTTCTCTTCATTGCACATTTTCCAGTAAGAATTCGAAGGGTCAAGTACAGAAATTTCGTTCATTTGTTACAGAGTTGCAGACTGGCAGGGAGATGAACTTTCAGCTTTAGATATGAAATTTCTAGGTGGCTGAAAGTATAAATTCCCCCAAAACAGCTACAGAGTCATCTCTTCTGTAGAGACTGTTATTATTATTATTGAGAGAACCAACACTATAATACTCAGTAACAGAAGGAAATAGAAATTTAAAACTAGTATAATAAAAGAAACATGTGTGCAATGTAACCATGTTATTCAATATAAAAGTCCTGTTCAATAGCTCCCCTAAAATACTGCTTTTTATTTGCTTGTGTGTGGTCTAATGGCACCTTGGATTATATTACAAACATGGATGAATTGGTTCAAAATCTCCTGTAGGACCCTCCCCTTCTCTCTCTGCTATCACCCCCTATCATTTGGAAACTGACCCAAAAATATAAGATTTGGCCCTCCTGTTAAAAGGAAACTAATGTGATTAGTTAGGTCAGTAAGTAATGGACTTTTTAGAGACGAAAGAAATTTGGTTTGGGACAAACCGAAACTAAATTTGTCCAAGATTTTAAGGAAATGAACAGAGTGAAAAAACATGTTTTGGCTCAAGCTTTAATGTTTCTTGTAATCTGGAATGAAAGTTTTCTCTCATTGACAGATTGTTTAACTCTTTTGCTTAATTTTGGTTGAGGTTTTTTCCTGTTTGTTTTTGTGGGTTTTTTTAAAGATTGGTTTAATGTTGCTTAGATGAAGTATCAAATAGGGTTAGTTTTGCTGAGATGAAGTGTCAAATGCAAAAATTCAGCACTTCTGACACGAAGAGGTTTGTGATTGCTTGGTTCTTTCCTCTTTGCTTCTCCTCTATCTTGTGAGACCCATTTGACAACTTGAGGCTGATTTTCCAGTGAAAAGACTATTTTTAAAACAACATGCTGTAATGAGTTTGCTACCGGTAAATACTTCAGCTGTAGGAAATTGCAGCAATTCCTTGCATGAGTGAGAGGTTCAATCCTATGCTGAAGTCAGAGTTCCCCCATTTTCCTTATTAAAGGGCCTGTTATTCTAGACTATAGCAGAACAACATGAGATTCAGGTCCTCCCCAAAAATGTTACTGAGATAACAGTGTCCATTTCACTTTTCTCCATTCCAATTGCTATTTCAGTGGTTTTATTCAATGGAGGATGCCAACAACTCCTTCAGTTGGAGCTGGCACCTTAATGGTACCCCAGGGATGTCTTGGGCTAAGAAGCAGAGCAAAATGAAGTAAGTTATGATACTTCACACTGTGGTGAAGGATTTACCTCCAATGGAGGTGAAGGAAGAAATAGGCACAGACAACTTAGCTCACCATGTTAAAGATAGGGAAAGACACCCACAGCAAATAGCTGGAGACACACTGTCAAATTCACTTAATTACTAGAATGTGGAATATTACTCTAATTTGCCCTAAAGAATGTATCAATCAGTACCGATGGTGCCAGCTTTCTGCATATGCTCCAGCAATGACTATGTTTTTTGATGTTTCCCAATCTTTGAACAACTCAATGTCCTGAACAAGGTAATTCCCACATACTAGAAAGACAGAAACTGTTTGTCAAAAACTTGTGTCAATTAGCAAGTTCAGTGTGTGGTTTTCAGCTTATTCTGGATGTCGATGTCTCTTTTATTTGTTCTCAGGTTTAGTTTCATGGAGTTCTGTTACAGAAATAAAGGGGACATACACTGTATTTTCAGGGCTTTTCCTGGTGGATATTCAAGATATGATGCACAGTCACTATTATTCAGAGCACAGTGTGCACTCACTGTCAGAAAGCACAAGGCTTTGACAGTGTGCCAGCCAGGACTGCAAAAATCTGTCTCCTTTTCAAGAACAAGCCCATGCCTCTGTGTTTGAAGGAGAAAGTTGCCTTTTTCCTTGTTAATCAGGTGCTATAAATTGAAAGCTTTACTCTTTACTACAGTTTTCCTTGAAGCTTATTTTAATCACTGCAGGGAAGCAGTGAAATTAAATGAAAGGAGGATGTTAGGAGCCACAGGGGAAAAAAATCCGTCAATTTTGAGGTGTAGAGTTTGCTGTACAATGATGTTCAGATGTTCAAACAAGCTACAGATGTTAAAAACATGACCACAGGTGAGGACATGATGGGTAATAGTGTGTCAATGTCTCTGTACACAGGAAACACCCACCTTCAGCATCTACTCCACCCAAAAGCATTTGCCGTTTTGATTAGTCAATTGAAGCAAGATCTCAGCTGGCCACCCTTTCTACCTCACTAATCCCGGCAGGAGGGGATTTCCAGGGCGGCACAGCCAGGGGCTGGGACTTGTACATCATCACTGCAGGTGGGGACATGGCAGGAGCAAGGCTGAGAAGTTCAGGCTCCCTGTCCTTAGAGCTTCTCACTAAATCAGATTTTGTGTGCAGTGACCCACAATATCTCTGGCCTAAGCAAGATCTTCAACATCATACCAACTATCTCAGGATGCTTGATTCTGGACACAAAAACTATGGTTCATGCCTAATTTGAAAGCCAGATGTCCAGATATGAGCATGGCTATGACTGTGAGGGTACCCAGAACATTTGCTTGGAAGCTGTCCACTCGGACACAGCATCTCCAGGAACTTTGGGACTAGCAGCCAGAAGCTGGGTAAGACATACAAGACCCTCTAAAATACCACTAGAAAACTACCACTGAGCACTGGATTTGCTTACCTAGTGTCTGTGTCTTGTGTTGCAACTCAGCACATTGAAAAGTAGGGGAGGGTGAGACCAATCAAACCTCTCTACAGAGTCTTTTCTTTTCCCACTCCAGCAGTCAGCCCTTTTCTCTTTCCTCATTTCCCTGTCCTTCTGTAGCTGATTTCATGTCTGTTTACCTAAATGTTTTATCAGCAGGAAGAGAGGCACAAATGTACGACTTTCTGCTGAAGAAAATTCTTTAGATACACGTATTTTCATATGGAAGGGAGAAGAGAATGGATTTTATCACCTGCCTCTGCCCCTGATATATGCCAGGGGTGTCTGCCTTACAGGTAGGTGACAGTCAATACCATGTGCTCTAGATGTCCTGTCTAATACCGTCTTCCATAATTCAAAATTAGGAATCCACAGGAAACTAATTTTGTCCCTCTATCCACTTTGATGTCCAGCAATGTTTCACTTTGGGTAATAAAGCCACTTCAAATAGCACAGAACCATCCCCTCCTGGCAGCCAGCATGGGCTGACACAGGGTGGAGGTGACCAAGAAGCCACACAATGTTGGATGCATCATCTCACCAGGAGTCAGTGTGTGGTACCCAGTGAAGCTGTTGAAGATAAAGCACAGCTTCCAGGTGAATTCAGTGAAATACCTCCTTACCCTTCTTGTTTGAAGATGTAGCATGGTTAGGATTTTTCTGCCAAGCAAATGCACCATGTCTTTTATGTGGTTGTATCCCTTCCTAAGACCCATCTCTCTTTTTTTTTTCTTACCCCAAGGATTCATTTCCTTTATGACTAAATGCTTCTGCTTGCAATTTTCTTTCCAAGTTAAACTCAATCACCCCTTATGCTTGCCTGGTGTTCGGAGTTACAGCCCTGCACAGAAGCTGCAGCTGAACTATGGGTGGAGGTTGTAGCTGTGTTTACACACCCCATTACCAGGTGTTCAACTACTGCTGTGGGAAAGGTTATTACTTCATCTGGTCCTTTTCATCTGCAAACAAAAATTTAGGCTTTTATTTCCATGATTAAAATGAACGTTTCTTTTCTAGTTTTTGCATTTGGGTGGTCATATGTTAAGAGATACACCTGATTTCAGGATCATTTCCAACTGACCGTTTCTAATGCAGGCATTGTTTTCCAAAGTATTTTCCTCCCTTGCAATTTATTAACCTAAATTTTACATTAAATTACAAGGCAGACATGCATGAACATAGCCACTCAAAGATGATCCTTTTTCACCACGTTAACTTCTTTTTCCTCTAAATGCAACCTACCAGCATGAGTTCATACACAGAGAGAAAGAATACATAAAATGAGTTAGCATGTTCTGAAATTCGGTCAGGAATGTTAAGTGTCATTGTTTCACATCAGTGGGAAGAGCCTTTTTGCTGAATGCAGAGATGCTGCTGTTCCCACAGGCTGCCAGCAGAGAGCAAAAGGGGCCCAGACCGAACCCCTTAGCCAGCTCTCCTCCTGCCCTGGATACACACACAGAGCTCAAGGAGAAGGGAAAAGTGGTTCCTTATGCTCTGTAGGAAACACAGGTTTTTCCTCACAGATCACAGAGAGCAGGTAGCTATATCATCTATAGCTATATTTATATCTATATCTATATCTGTATCATCTATATCTATATTTATATCTATATATCTATCTCTATCTCTCTATATCTATATCACCCATATCTATATCTATATATCTATATCTATATATCTGTATCTATATCTACTACTTTGCTGCATAGGATAGGTTCATTTAACCCTTTCAAAAAGCTGCTGCAAAGGAACTGGCTCATGAACTGTGACATTGTGAGGAAGCAACTGCTGTGATTTATTGAGTTGAAGCCCCTGACAGCGCTTGGATTTCATCCATCCTGAGGCATGACCTCTGTATGAAAGGTGACTATATGATCCCACCATCAGATCAACCTTCAGCCTTTTAGTAAGATCATTAGAAGGGTCTGCCAGCTGGGCTCTGTGTTTGCATTAGTCTGTAGGCTGGAGCCCTAGCTATTGACCCAGTCTTACAAAGGCATGAAATTGCAGTTACAGTCGATAGCCTGTCACTGTTGGCTGTGGCTGGACAGGTTCAAGAAGGGGGTTTGCATTTCTCCTTCTGCAGCAATGGCACTCTTCATCCAGTCATGCTCAGAAACTTTCCATTTGCTCCCACATCAAACTTTATAGCACTTCATGTTAGTAAAGGACACAGAAGAAGGGATTTGGGCTGCCGATTGCAAGCAGTGTTCAAACAGCAGCCACTGTGTGATGAGGATGTTGCCAGTGCCTCAGATCTCCATTGCCAACAGTCCAAAGCTGACAAATAACACAGGTGGGACATGTCAGAGTGGGACCATAGAGTGAGGGCAATGACTGAAAGAAGGTTGGGTTTTTCCCCCATTTCCCTTTTATAACAATGAATAAGAGCAGGCCTGGTATAGATTAGTGTTTATGAACCAGGCAGTAGTGAGCCTTTAGCAAAGGGATTTGTCCAGGCTCCTGCAAAGGGCATGTTAGTCTAAACTCTTCTCATATAAAGTCAGAAAATGAAGCAAGGTCACTGCAGAGGTTGCGAGGCTGAGCTGCCAACACCTGCTCTCCACAGCAGGCAGAGGCTTGCCTTGCAGAGCTGTGTTGATGGGTGAGGCATGAACCCCAATAAAAGATTTCCAATGAACTGACCCTGAGCAGGAGCACAGAGAAGGGGTTGAGAGAAAACCTCCACAGTGTGGACCAGAAGTCAGAAAGTGAAGGTTTCCTCTCCAGCAGTACATCATAACCACAAGATTATTTTAACTAGATTCATTATATGAATTATTTTACAGTCCTTCTGACAACTCTGGTATCCAAAAGGACAGAAGAATGAATGGTTTCCAAGAATAGTTACTTCAAAGACAAACTAAACTTTGTAAAATATGAGTCAACAAGGAAAGGAACAGCCATCTTCAGTTTTTCTGCCTTTGACAGCGAAAGGTAAATTACTGTAGGCAGAATCATTCCATCTTAGATGGGCCAGAACCAAGGGAAAAATGTTTCTAAAGTGATTCACAACATTAAGTACATGTAAACTCACATAGATTAAAATTTAAGATAGAGGTCTTGTTCTTAAGAATTCTTAAGGAGGTATTTATTTCCAGTTTTCTTGCAAACACTTATTACGACTCCAGCCTACTCACTCCATAGATATTTCCATCTGAAATTATTCTAGAATCTCATGCTGGTATAAAAACAGCAACTCAATTAATAGAGAATTGGAGAATGAATGAGAAAAAGACACTGGGGATTGCATTCTGACCAAATTGAACTGAATTGATCTCTCATGAGTTTTGCAATGCTCTGTATCTCTGAAAATAATGTCATTTGGAAACCTACAGGTGGAATAAAATACAAACTCCATGTATCAACTTTTTCTTTAAAAATGAAACAACTTGTATTTGTTTCATTCCTTTTACATGCAGTTTTGGCCTAAAATATTGTTGTGTGAACTATAATATAATAAGGAAATTACTTAAAACTTTGGAAATATTTATCTTCTTTTTGAAAGTGATTTCATTTTGCTCATTTCATCCTCATTTTTGAACCCAGTATGGGACTTGAAAGTACTGACCAAATAGTTGAAATCTTTTCCTTTCATTTATGGGATACTCTTTCTGCCTGCTGTGCAATTGTCCACATGGGAATCATGATTATATTTCTACTCCTCATGGAATAGAACTCGAAGTTCTCCACTATGAATTCCCATTACAATCACTCACAGTAAAATTCAAGAAGAGTTTATACCTATGAATGCCTCCACAGTGTCAATGACAGTGAGATGGGTTTGAGTATCAAACAGATCTGTGAATAGTGTTAAATTTCTAACCTATTTGCAAACCTTTTCTTAAGCCATTTGGCCAGCTTTAATAGGGAGGAAATAAACACTTAAAATTGGGCAGATGACTTATGCTGAGGCTCCTGATAATGTTCAAAAGGCTGTGAAATGGTGAGAAATGTAACTGTAGTGTTTAGTGGTTCAGTTCACCTCTCCTATCTCCTGCCTGTCTCATGCACATTGTGCACAGCTGCTTTCTGGCATTGCCTCCTTCATCTTTCATCACATTTTGAGCCGAACTCTGAGGTTCATCTGAACAGTATTCTTCAAGGAAACTGTAAAAGCACCACAAACTGAGGCCAGTGGGAGCACAATTGTACATGATTAAAAGTGGTACATGGTAATGGGGCTCTGCCTACTAAAGGGTGCTCAAGCCCTTTCTCCACAGTTCTGACTTTACACCTCCCTGTCACCACTGCTTGGCATTTCTGACCATTTTGCTGGAGTTTTCTCATGAGATTTTGAGTGAGGTCCTGAAATCACAAAAATTGCAGCTAGGAGCTAAGATTGTTTTTAAATATCCATTTTACTCCAGCCATTTCATAAGCCCACTCTGTAATAAAAATGTTAAGGGAAGCAGTGCCTCAGAGTTGTAATGTACATCTGATCAGTAAATCTCTCTAATGATGAGTCCCTCATATCTGGATAAAATATGGTGAAGGAAAACATTTAGATCCTTGATAGTAGATTTTAAGCTGTAATTCAGGAAAAAATTTTCCAGCAGGAAGGCAATCAGCATCACATAACTCAGGAGAATTCCAGAAAACTTCTGATAACTCTGGAAATCTTTGGAAATCCGGGTTGCTTGGTAGTGTCACAGGTGTTGAAGTCTAAGCAGAGCTATGAATTTTAAGTTATGAAGACTGTAACTGTCAACAGGTATGGTTATGAAAATAGTTTTATAATGAAATAGGAAGCTGCCTGGAGTGTCTTGTAGACTGGATAAACATATAAATGTATATATTCTTCCCTCAGCATGTTCTGACAGCTCTCCTACACTCATCTGTCATTATCAAGGGACTTACTAGGGGTCCTATTGCTTTGTTCTCACTTCTTTTCCGTGGCGAGTAGCAGAAGACTCCCCTCGTTACTGCTGGAACATTCCTTGCTGTGAGCTGTGTGAACTTCTACAGTGAGGTCTGACTTCAGAGGAGTCATACAGGGATGTCTGATTTGGAAAAAAACTGAAAAAGGATGATAAATAAGGAAATAATATGCAGAAGTGCAGAAGGTTGTGGAGACAGGAGCCTGCAATTTCCATTTACAAGTTTTCAAGTTATTTCTTCAGTTATATTGTAAGAAAGATGTATTGGACATCAGGAAAAAGTTTTATAGGAAGCCTCAAAGCTCCATTTAAGTCCAAACATGGTAGTGTTTGTGCACAGCAAGAAATGGTTATCCATCTGCAGAAGAACAGGACACCTAGGAGGTCACTTACACCTTTGTCCTGCGACCCAGAAAAGGTAAAATAGTTGGCACAGGATGAAGTACATGGCAATGGATGAAGATGAAAGGGATTACCTCTCCCTGTGAAGTTTTCTTGAGCTTCCAGCCTCAATTGCAGGGATTAATGGGCACCCTTGTTTGTTTCCCATTAGCTGTAGAAATGAAGGTAAAAAAAGCTGCCTTCACCTGAACCACAAGATGAAAGAACCCTCCAAGCACTGAAGCAGTTACCAAGTGCATCCCGTTTCTTGAACTAAACAAAACAGGGAACAAAAATAAGATAGGCCAACTTTTTTTCTTCTAATTATCTATGAATTTCAGTTAGCTACACCAGAGCATTTTTTAGCATTTTCTCATTAAATTGAGATTGGTAACCCTAATGCACAGGTTAACAGAGATTAACAGAGCCAAACACACAGAGAAATATTGCTTGAAGACAAAGATTAAGTCCACACTGGTGTGCACACAGGGCCTAGAGAAATCTTCTGAACTAATATTTGATGTTTGTCTGCTAAATAAACTACTCAGTTTTCATTAAGGTCATCATTAAGAAAAACTACAGGCAGGGAATTACAATATATATTAACAATATATATATTATTACACTTCAGAGGGAACATTTACAAGCATAAGGAAATGATGGGGTTTTTATTATTATTTGCAGTGCTTTCCTGGTGCATGAAGCATATCTGCTCTGCTCTCATTGAATTGTAAAAAGAAGTGTAAATATTCTGCTAAATACATGTTTTTTCTTTATTTTTTTTAAGTCACAGGAGTTTTACCAGCTAAAGCAAGCTTACCTTTAATTTTCAGTAATTTTTCAGTTTCACATTTTGCTTTTTCCTTCATATAGTTTATATGCTGAGACAGAGAAAATACTCAATGGCTATATCTGCAGTCCAAATGAAGCAGTATTGAAAAAACTTTGATTCAAGGAATGGTAATATGCAAGGTAGGCTGCATCTTACAATGTTTTCTCATAAAGAAAAATCTGTTTAAAGAAAAGCTTACTAATGTAGAAAGAGGCAGCTAGTTGCCATTAAAGAGTATAGCATAGTCCTCTGTTTAATCACCAATGACATTACTGATGATTTGAACATGCTTCTGCAAAAATATGTTCCAGAAAAATGTGAGTTACCACAAAATAGCCATGGTATTATTTTTCTTATGAGATAAGCAGCTGAGAGTAATGGTGGAAGGAGATATGGTACTGTTTGCTACAATAAATCATCAGTAGTGCTTAAAAAAAGCCAAGCAGTTTAACTAGCTTTGTAGATGTGGGCACTGCTCATTTATATTTCTTAATATCTGAAAGAATATTCCTGTGCTCAACACATGGAGGGCATCACATCTTAGTTAGACATACTGCAAAACAGTGCCCTACTCCCTGTACATAAGACAGATAACACTTCTTCCCTGATCTCACAGCAGTTAGAGAAACCACACTCACTCATGGTATGGAATAATGCTCAGGTGAACAGTCAGGGAGGTGGTAAAAATACAGAGCAGGAATTCACCCATGGGAGTGCTGTATGCCATTGCCCTTGTCCATAAAGAATCACAAAACCAGCCCTCTCTCTGTAGGCAAGACCACTGACAGGACTCCAGAAGAATCTCATGTGAGATTGGCCACACATTTTTAAAATACAAGAGTGGATTTCTGCTCAGATTTGTGGTTCTATCAAGCCACTTTGTGCCCAGAGCACAGAAAAGCTGAGAGAATTGCTGAGATGTTCTTCTGACAGTGGCACGGTATTTATGCCACACTTGGAATGCCAAACTGCAATGTTAGCTATATCTGAGCTAGGGTTACAAGAGTGAAGTGGGTTTGTACATGGATGGCTCAGACTGCTGGATTTTATATTAACAGATCATAGTAGCTCTCTTACTTCCAGAATATAATACAGAATCTTGCAACATCACTGTGATAATGTAGTATGTTGCCAAAACATTTTCAAACATTATGGCACACTGCCTGCTGGAAACAGGCAATCAGCTGTAGCCTGTGGTAGTGCTGCAGCCTTTAATCTACAGTTTTATTAAACACAAAGCCTTTAGATATTCAAGCTTGTTTCAAATTTCTGTGTAGATATGAATGATGAATGCCTGACAAATTGTCAGAACTGTTTAGATAACTTTGATTTTTACTTCCAGTTGGTCCCACTTCTTATCTGGGATATCAAGCAGTGGGATGCAACATAAAAAATGGCAAATTACAACCTCAAGAAACTTCTACTTCGAGTGTAGACTCAATACAGGAGACTCAAAACTAGACTTTGTAGTCCTTCAGCATTTGTGTGAAAAGTCCTTTCCTCTATTCAGTCACAGATGCTTTTTACAGAAGAGTCACAACATAACATTTGCAGAAAATTCAAAGAATTATAAGAAATACTCATTTCCTCATGTTTTGATATTTTTTCTCTTCCAATAGTTTCTGGATTTTTTAGCAAATGTGATTCAGAAAGCACACAGATATCAGACTGATGATTTGACTTTTGGTTACTATTAGAGAGAAAGACCAAGCAATGGAACATAGTAGAAGCAATGCAGAATACCTGGGTCAATGCTGTAGAAAGGACTTCTACATCTAGATAAGTTCTTACACAATTATTATTGAATAGAAGAAGTACTCTGGCACTCCCAGGGCTGGAAGAAATCTTGGAGAACAGAATCAATGTCTGCATAAGAAGAGGCTGAAGGATCCATCAGCCCTGTGGTATTTTTTGACCATGACTGCTCTTCAAAGAGCACATCCATGCTGTGGATCAAAAACCCCATTACCAAAACAAAGGAGTAGGCCCCATCACTTCCATTTTAACAAGACATTAAATCTCATAACTCTTAGGAACTGACCTTTCAGCCTACATATGTGACCAAATACATCACATTATTGCTGTCAGCTCACACACATTTTTGTTCACAAGTTTTCCTGCAGTGCTTCTCCCAGATTCAAATGCAGTGTTCAGAGGTTATTGCCCTGCATGACTCATGAGGGCTGTTGTCCATTTTACCAGTTAGGGAATTACAAGTCTGTACAGCAAGGCTTCAGTGGAAAAAAGACATTTCTGGGCCACATGATTGTGTCTGATCTGAAACACCACCTGGTCTCATTGAATAAATCTATTGTCTTTTTTATCAGTGTTTAAACAGTGACAAAGTGAATGCAGAGACTGAGTTAAAACAAAACAAACAGCTCAGACTGCGTGTTGTGCCTGAGTACCCTGGAAACAAAGAAAGAAATAAAACAATTATTGTTATAATGACTTAAAATATTGCCTCTGTGAATTTATTCAAAAGAGACATTAATATAAAAAATGTGGGAATATTTTGTTTATATAAGCTTGGATAAGTATAAAACAAAGATCTAACTACAGTTTTGTGGCAGTATTTTCTTTTCTTTTAGAATGAAAGAGATGGATACACATACAGGAATCATTTCAACATTAATAAAGATTATTTTCTTTAGCTCCATCATACTGTCTTCTCCTCTTTTCAACTACTTATTAGAGTGTCTGTTGAGAGGTCCCATATTTATGGTTTGGATCATGCAACAGGCCACTTTTTTCCCATCTCATTCATGACCTTTCCCAACCATCTGGTTGGTAATGGGTTTACAAATAATTTCATATTTTCCAAGGCTGTCTTCAGCCAAACCAATGTAGAAATAATAGTAACCATTTGGGATAAACCATATAATGTCAAATTCAACCAATGTGACAGATAAAAGACACAGTATGGAAGGCTGTTTCCTATAATTTTATGGTATATATTTTTCAATTTTTAAATTATCTACCAGTCCCCAGGTCCACTTTTCAAATTTATTTGGAATAAATTAATATTATTTCCCCATGCAAAATGAGGACAAAATGCTTTGTTATCTAAGTCATCATAGATATGCAAGACAGATATGGAATATTCAATGGCACTGTTTTTGCCTGCAAACTATTATCAGAACATTCCTGTGGACTGACTATATAATTCTTTTTTTCTCAATATGAAAGTACTTTCCCAGGTTGTGGCCACATCAATACCGGTGAAGGAAATATTCCTGTCTCTCTGTGTTTCATTCTTAAAGTAAGAGATCTACTACAATACCTTGATTCTGCTGAGTGCCTCATAAAGTGGTGCTGTAGGAACTGGAGACTGGTACCAAATGGGCCTTTGCTGGGGCAGTCACACATTCTAATGGAATTGTTAGTTTTGCAATCAGTCTGTAACAGGGAGCTCTCAGGTTCAGAATTTTCACTGTTTGTGCAGTGTGAGGCAGATCTCCAAGGGCCATGAGGGCTCTCCTTAGCCTCGTGTGGAGATGCCCATGGCTAACCCTGCCTCACAGAAATTCTTCAGCTATTGCCCTTTCTGTAGCTATGTACTCACAGCAGCCACATTCAGAGAGTATCAAACAGCAAAAGGTTAGGTAATAAATATGTATGTGATCTATTAGGTTGCATCAGTGTGGAAGGAATACAACAATCATACTTCTTTCCTTAAAAGAAAGGGGAAAAAACATAAAAAATCCTCTTCTATTCTTGAAAGAAAAGGTATTTCTAGGAAAGACATAGCTAAATGCTGGAAAGGGATGTATTTCTTCCTTCAGTTTGTGAAAGAAAGACTGCAAATCCTGTCCTCTCTTGTGCTGGTTCCTAATGAAAAGCTTAGGTTATTCACTTTGGGGCAAACTTCTTTAAACCTTCTTTAAATCAACCAACTCTCTTCATGAACTGGGTAATCACAAGCACTGTCAGCCATAAGTTGTCACATGTGGCATTGCAAGAGGAACCCTGTGACATTTGCATTCTTCCTGACAGTCTTTCCTCCTTTTGGGTTTTAGAGTCTCAGCATCTATTTGAAAATGCAGCTGAAAACTCATTGGCTACCACTTGGGAAGTGTGAAATTACTCTATTGTATTATTGTGATTTTGGTCAGAATTGTGATTTTTTAATGTGTGCCATTGAAAAGAGAAGAGTTACTTTTACAACTGACTTGAGGAAGCACTGTGTTCAGCAGGTAGTATTTGTGGAAATGAGAAAAGAGCATAATCACAGGAAGAGAAAAAGGGGCTTTATTATGGAGGTGGTGGCTGTTCCTCACAGCAGCATAAAAAGCCAAATGGAGATACTTCTGTGCAGTCCAAATACTTGGACCTGGGCAAAAAATGCATTGAATATTTTAAAGAAAAATCATAATGTATGTCAAAAAGGGACTAGTAAGTTTTGACACTGGTAAATTCATCACAAGTTTACTCACTTCCAACAGGAAGGTAATTCAGAGTTTTCTGAGCAAGTTAATTTAAAGCTTCACCCAGCTCTGCAGCCATTTCTCTTCATGCTATGCAAATTTAGGGATATTAACCACTATTTTTTGTTGTAAGAATTCTCTACTGCCTTGCATGTTCCTCTGAAGGTGCTTCCCACTCTCAGACACATTGTCAAAGAGTGTCTACTATTCCCATCAATCTTCATGGCAGGTACATTGATTTTTGTGGTATGTCCCAGAGGAAACACCTCCAAATATCACTGTACAAGAAAGAAGCACAATGTTAAAGACCACACCAGTTTTCTTCTTGTATTCCCGGTGTGCTTCAGAGTCCCTAGATTACTACTGTCAAGTTTGAAAAATGTAACTATTGATATAAACTTGTTTGTTGGTAGGCATATATTCACTATTCTGTGATTACTGGAGTAATCATCTTCACTGGAAAACACCTAGAAATGGCTGAAAACCCCAGATACAGGATAATGCCCTGGTCACTTCCCTTGGCATGATCATTTCAAGGGCTGCAGTCTTGGGTAGGATTTGGGGTTTTACTTTAAAGTGAATGCTTTAAGAGCTGAAATGTGCTTCCCCTGCTTTGTTCTGGAAGTCAAACAGTGAGTGCTACCATGTAGAAACTTGCTCAGCACTCACTGCTCAGTCAGGCATCTCCATCCATGTGGAGGCTGCATCACCTCTGCCCCTCACCCCAGACAAAGTCTGTCTCTGCTCCATCCTGGTGATCTGCAACTGCATGCTGCATTCATTGCTGGACACCAGGTGATTCCTGACAAACAGAAGGCAGTTCAGAAAAAAACACTTAAGAACAATTATGGTTTTAAAGTGAACTGTTTTTTTAACAAGCAAGAGTTAGGTATTTGCAAGTTGTCTAAAAATCGAAAAGCTGGAGCATGACAATGGTCTATATATATTTGAAGAATGCAAATAGCCAGAGGGAAAATTATTACCTGCATACACAAATTATGGATCTGAATATTAAATGAAAACTGTAGAGCTTAGAGCCAGGAAAATTCCCATCTGAATGGACCAGACTCCCAAGGGAAAGTGGTAAAGACAGTGTTTGTGGAAATGAAATGTTTAAAAGCAATGTTGGGCTGCTTCCTATTTCTGTACATAAGGGAACAATTTTTCACAGATAAGGACATAGACAACATGACCTGATTGACCTTTTCTACCACTAGACTAGAGGATTGAAATCCAAGATCTATATCCTGAACTATTGAAAACATGACTAAGGACAACAGTGTTATGCTGATTTCTATCACTTGAAGATCTGGCCTTACCTCAACCTTTTAAAGAATAGGACTGGGAAACTAACTTCCTGCATCAATAAACCTGAGTGTGATAAGTGTTGCATGCAAGGAAGTATCACATATACTGAACCTGTTCTGCAAAAACATTTTTCTGTTTGGAGGTACCACAACAGTGCCAAAGAAAATCAAGTCTAATCAGACTTGTTGGTGTTTAAAGATTTATAGTTCATTCTTAGCCAAAAGCTGTGATAATTAGCACCACACCAGGGCCTGGACACAATCCAGTTCTTTAAGGCATAACTAGTAAAGTGCCACATGGAGTGGTATTGCTGAGGTCACATATGGGACATGGTTTTCTACTTGAAGAAAGCAAGTTTCTGTCATTCCTTCTGCCCTTTATGGAGAGTATTTGATCTGTCACCAAATAGGAAATTGAGAGTGAAATAGCCAACAGCATAGAAACTGCTCTCAGGGCAGCAGGCAACCCACCAGCCAAAACCTCCCTGCTCAAGGAACAGCCAAGGCTGATGGAAGCTGCCTAAGTGCATTTCATAAGTGCAAGAAAGTTATTACCAAACGAGGAAAGAGAATGACTGACATAATTTATGTCATTTTATTAAAATAAACTTTTGCTCAGGCCTCAAGAAGTTGACTTGCCTAGAAACCAGGTTGGCCTGGCCTTGGTACAACCCCCAAATAATACTGCTGCAAAAGGTGAGGAACACATGATCTTCTATGAAAGGCCCTGCAAGTCACAAATAAGAAGTAGAAAGCATTAAAAGGAAGCTTAATATAGCCATACAATGAAATCCAGTAAGCCAAATGTTAGTTGAAAAGATAGGTTTTGAGTTTGTGCCAAAAGCCATCTCTACCCTCCTTCCTCTAAATATATCCCTCACAGGGGGCTTGAATGTATTTTTGAGCCCATGTTGGGGCTGTAGATTCCACACATGATTTGTTGACTGAGTCAGTCTTTGTGTAACTTACACATCCACAGGTCAGGTAGAAAGTGAGATGCATCACTGTGTAGCCTGCAGCTAGTGTGAAACATGAGTCAAGGCAGTTATTTATATCTGAAGTCCAGTACTTTGTGCTGGGATGTAATACAAGACTGAAACACAAAAATAGTGACCATGTCACCACAGTTTCTGAAGCTGCTTCCTCACTCCTGTAGTTCCTGAACAAAGTGTGGGATGGGAAGCTCTGATGTCCTGTGGTGGTGGGAGATACCAAATTGAGAGTCACCCCTGCCTGGTCTAAGAGAGAAAATACTGTAAGCCAGGCAATCAGGGCACAAATTTACTGAGGACTGTGATGTGAGACAGCACATAACCTTCATCAGCAAAGTGTCTAGCTGAGCAGGAGAACACAAACTCCAAGGCTTCATTTCCATCAGTTGTTGCTCCTTCATTCACTGGTATTTTTCATGATGCACAACAGATGATGTGGATAAAAAGCTTGATGTTCCAGTATTTTGAAAATTATTAAGGGTTTTGCAAGCCTGCTCATATTATCAACTACTTTCTATGTAGCACTTTGGAAGTGACTCTACTTTTACAGTTCCTGTACTTCTCTTTTAAAAATAGGATTTACCATATTAATTTTCCTTTCTCATGCAACATAGCTATAGGAGAACTTATTTTACACAAGGGGATGCCAAGTTCTTTTCTGGGAAGAGAGATTTTAAATTCTTTGAATAAACATTAAACAAAGGGAAAATATTTTTTTAAAGTGGAAGAATGATTTCTGGCCTCTTTTTCAGTTTAAATTAGGGGGGAAATGTGCAAGAGACAAGAAAAAGAACGTTATCTCCAAGAACTTATCTGCATAGGACAAATGATGAGAAGTCTATGGCATGTACATAGGATGTATGTCCTACGGTTATGAGCAGATCCTCTGAGGATCAGAAGCTGGGAGCCTCCCAGTGTGCAATACAAAAGCAGTTCTGGTGGTTTGGAATGACTTCACTGGGTCATCAAAGGATAGACACTGTGATTGCATAAAAAAGTTTTGCATGACTCTGCTGCCTTTCTGTGGTTTCCTGGCAGCACTGAGTGGTTTGTGATCTGTGAGCAGAGAGGAAGACTCCCACATAATCCAGAGGAGCCTTCTAGGGAGGGAAGGGAAAATCCCCTCCTTGATTCATCACTTTCATACTCCAGTTTTTTTTGTGACAGCAGCAAGAGATGACTCCTGCATGAGCCTGCATGACAAGAATTCAGTGTGTAAAAGGTTCATTTCACAATTATGTACTTCAGCCCATGACTACCTAGGGTAGCCTGCAGAATACGATCTAAATCCTATACAGTAGAGGTAATATTAAAGTGTTCTCCCAAATACTGCTGTTTAAATCAGTCAACCCAAACTCATAAAATTTAGCCTGCTATATTTCACACATTAGTGAGTTGACAGCAGTTTGTTCATATTACTCATGGCTAGGGCTGGAGACTCATGAAGTTCCTTGAAACCTCTCTGTAATAGCACATTGCAACGCTAAGCTCTGCTCAGCCTCTGTTTTCACCCCAAATTTGTGAAAGTGGCATCACTTACCTACTCTAATCTAAAAGCATTTTGAATATGATTTAATATCAATAAAATGCTTTGAAAGTAAATAGAGCACTGAATTTGTGCAATTTTTCCCCAGAAGGACAAGGATTTACCTCAACAGTTTCAGCAAACTAGAGACTGTTTAAACAAATAGAAGTAATTTCAAAAGTTGACTATTACTTTCTAATACGAGTTGACAGAATTCTTCTGAAGCTGAAGAGCCTCCAGAGTTTACAAACCTCATCCTGAAATGGTTCCAGCTTGGAAAGAAAGATTGTCCTGTTCCAGAGGGAGTCTGAATTGCAGCACTCCTTCTTTCTTCACCGACCCATGCAGTTCCACCCTGTGCTATGCTATGCTGTGCTATGCTGTAGTTTCCAGCCATAGATTTTGTGTAATGGAGGAATATCACAACTTTGGGGGCTGAAGAGGGATACTCCACTCTCACCTGTTTGCAGCATCATCTGGGAATGGCAGAGGGGAAAGTAGCTGCTGCTTGAGCGTCCTCTATTCCTGGAGATTGTCAGCTGCTGCTGTAAAGCAAAGGTGCCCTGAACCTGCACAGAACAGGAAAACCCCACGAGTTTATTGCTGCTGCTGTCCCTGAAAATCACCCAGTCTCTCATGTGGCAGGAGAGAAGTTAAACAAGGAAATTTTTTTTTATTCTAAATAATAGATGAGCTCTTTAGGAAGGTGAAAACTTTGTAGTGTTTCACCCTTTACAGGAGGTAACAGCAGTGGAAGTTCACATGGGTGCAGTGGTGTTGCTGTCTATCTGTGCAGTGTTTGACACTGGCACGGGGTCTGGTGACTGCAGCCATGAAGTTAAAACTTCAATGTACCTTTTTTTCAGAAGAGAGCAGTAACAGCTTCAGCCTGTTGAAACCAGCCCACAAAGGTCACACTGCCCATTCTGGTGTGGGAAATTGTGTCTGTCTTAGTGAAGTTGAGAGATGGCTCATACTGTATACAGCACATGATACAGTAGGCTTACCACAAAACCTTTTGAAAAATTTGGTTTAATGTGTGTTTCATGAACCAGTCTATTAAGACAAGATGCTTCATCAATTTCCTTGAAGCAATATATATATGGGCCTGAACTCAGGAGGTATATTCCTCAAAACTCCACCAGTGACATTTTCATATAACCCCAGGATCATCTATGGAAGCAAAAAGCTCTATGAAAGAACTTCTTTTCAACCTATCAAGACTCATTGTGGAAGCAAAAGAAAAAAAAGCTGCATGAAACATGCTCTTCATTTGGGAGTGTAAAAAAGGAAAGATCTACTTATTGGCCATCTCTGCTAAGGAAGCAAAATATGTTTGGAAAGGAAGACCATACCTCCCATGCCTGATATCTTAATATTTCTCTACTGCTTTTCTTTTTAATTTCTCAGTCCCTCCTATATCTAGGAAGTCTCATTGCCCTCACATGTAGTATACCTTCTATGCTTCTCTGTCAGGTTCAAAGACAAGGGCTGTCTTCAACCTTGGTATCAAATCTCTTCTTGAAGCTAACTCCTGCTGCACATAACAGTGGAACTATTAAAACTGGAATTAATTTAACGAGTAACATTTTTCAGCTGCCCCCCATATCTCTACCCTCCTGTCCTAACAGCAAAATAAATGTGTTAGCTTAAAACATCACATTTTACCTTATGTCTAGGTGAGTAAGAACATATGTGGAGTCAGTTGTGGTGGTTCAGCTGCCTTAATAAACCAGCACATTAAGCTGCAGCTGATTGTATCCCCATCCTGTAAACTGAAAACTAATTTCTTAAATCAGGGTTGGTCCAGAAAAATTTCCTCTCCCTGTCTAATCACATAGAAATAACAGTTTAGTACCAGTGCTTTACCCACAGAAGTAGGTGCAGACTGAGTGGAAGTTTGTATTTGAGACTCACACATGTATATCCAGTACAATTTTAAACTTGTGTCAAATCTTTGTTCAATCATAAGAATGTATCTGATATTTATTTGCTGTCTAAGATTCTGTGACAACATTTTGGTGTAACTATGGTACTTTATGTGGATGAGCATGGAATAAAATGAGTTACCCTAAACTATCCAAAAGTAATTCCTATAGTCTTTTATTTTTGCTCTGATGGTTTTATTGAGCTCTGCTGGTAACACAGCATGGTGGAAATTTTGCCTGAATTTAAAAAACAGAAAGAAAAGAGGTATCATTCAATCTCAAGAAGTAAGTCTGAATATACATGAGTCTGCAAATCCTCGTATGACATAAAATTTCTCTACTAAAAAAGAGAGGAGAATATTTCACACAAGGAAATATTTAAAGCAAATAGCATGCTGTGGAGTGACCTGAAGCCCTAAAGAAACTAAGCCAGGCTTCAGGAGCTTTTGACCCTATAGCTTCATGCTGACTCTGCTATCTAGCTCTGTGTGTTTGGTAATAGCTCAGGTAACACAGAACTGTGCAGCCTGAATGTGGCCTTTAAGAACATCACAGAACATTTATAGATTTAAACTAATACTTCATTATAATCCAACTTCAAAAGACTATTTTCTTATAAATCTCTCAGGAAATCCAGCACAAAAACTAAAATTTCTGGAAAAGGTAAATTCTCCTAATTTAACATTAGATACCGACCTTTATGAATATTATCAGATTGTTTGAGATGTCATTGCTATTAAAATATATTCTGATAAACAGCTTTGTACATAATCAAGTTGTAAATGACAGTTATAATAGCATGGGAAAGTGAAAAATACTGTCTGTTATTTGAACAGAAGTCTCAGTTTCTTTGCTTGAGTTTGAACACAGCTTATATCTTAGCTTAGTATCTAAAACAGACTCAGCAAATATTTAAAAGGAATTAACCTATTCCTTCTTCACTGAAGTTAGCACGGTTTCAAACAATGCTCTCTCCCATTTCTCATGAAAGCTCCAGTGTTTCCACTTCATCAAAAAAGTGTTTTAAAGTACTCCAATTCCACCCAATTCTGGTAGGATAAATTCCATTTATTACTTTTGGCCATCTTTTCTATTAACCTGTTCACCTATTAACATGACTGAAAAGCAATAAACCAATTTCAGGTTGGGCAGATCAAAAACTCAACTGAGACTGATGGTTAAGCATAACTGAGCAGCTTTCAGAGCTGCTGCTGGTGATTGACTAAGATTAGATTTGTTTAAATGACAAGAAGATATTTAACAATGAATTTTCACACCATTTTATAGTTTAGCTGAAAATTTTAATTAATAATTTTAACTAGGTTTAGATGTTTGCAAACCACTTTTTTGGGCACTTCAGTTACCCCAGCTGATGTAAGAAATGGATCCAATAAACGGGGCATTCTGAAAATAATGGGAAGTGGTACAGGATGTAAATTTTAGCTCTACTGTTTGAAGCACAAGTCATTCCGTTAAATAATTTTTTTAAATTACATCAATTTTATGAAAAGAAAATTGCATCTTTTCTAGGCAAATTCCAATAGTGCTTGATATATTATAATTTCCACAAAGTTATATGAAAGATCAAATTCTAGGACAGATGAAAGAGACAAGTTCTTTCTGACTGGTACTTTCATTGTAGTGCATCTTGGATTTGACCTCATTCTGTCACTCCAAAGAACATAAATATTACTGAAGAAAACAGACTAGCACTATTCTTCAAAACTGTATAAATATATTCCATATTACCTTATGTATATTCAACTCTTGATCTTCCTCCACTGCAGCACTCATGTTATTGTTACCATATGGTTGGCCATGTGCCTTCATTTACCGTGGTTCAGTGGTCCAACAAACACGGGAGAAAAAGATCGGAATCATATTCAGTGCATATAACTGATGAAATAAGGATGTGTAACAGAAAAAGCAGTAATCCAAAGAAGAAAAACCTTTTCCAAAAAAACATTAGAACATGCCAAAAAATAAGGAATTTCACTTTTACGACACTTCTAATTTGTGAGCGAAATCCAGTGGCTATGAGGACAATATGTACTTAATGCCTTCTGTTTAGCCCTTATGTTCCAGGTTTTTGGCTTTGCTTTGCAAGAATTGCTTTATAGGGAACCACTTAAAGTGATGAAATATAGAATATTTCAATGCCCATCCAGTGATATATAACAAAGCTTGCCTGCATAATATTATTCTTTGGTCTATGGATTAATTCTGGCAGTTGTTTTCTAGCAAATATCAGCTTTTTGTGGATCATGTTGAATTGTTTACCTTGAAGTATGGGTTTCATTGTCATTCAACTAAACAATAATTCTTTGTTTACTTAGCTGGATTCAGGTCCTGTAAGTTACCCATGGTATCTACACAGTGAATTTTAGAGTATTATTTCTGTGAAACAATTCTGCCAAATGCATGAAACGCACGTCTGTATTCCTTTAAGACTTGGGGTGAAATAAGCTCAGTTTACCACATCTAAATGTTATGTTGCAACTATACCCACTTCCTCTCATCATCTCCCTCCAGCTAGCCCTCAAGCCAACCAAATATCCTCATGTGAAGTTAACAGAAGATTCTAATAAAATCCAAGAATGTGCCTATGCTGTACTAGTGCAAGATTGAGCCAGAGGATGTTCACAGTAACATTCTTTATTGCCTGGGTTTAAGAGTTTGACTCTCTGTTACATGGTTATTCCCAATGCAACAGTTCGGCTTTAGAACTTACAGCCACGTATCCCAGAAGACTATCCCATGCACAGCTGAGCCCCTCTAAGCACTGACACACATGTGCAGGACACTCATTTCTGTTGCAGAACAAATATCCGAGGAAATGCTTTTCCAGGGAGGGGTGAAGGCTGAACAGGGGTGATCTGTACATAGAAGATGCACAGATGCAACCAATGATGTGACTGAAAACAAATGGAGATGAGTCACTCCAAAATGAAACAGCTAGCACAGGCAAATCGGCTTGCATAACTCTGAAAAGGTCCATGGCCAACTTGGGGTCTTTTGCTGTGCAAAAGAGTCCAGAAGTAAAGAAACATCAGGATGCCCAAATTTAATGGCAAATTTAATGTTTAACTATGTGGACAGCCTAGTACCTTATCCTTTTCTGTTATTATTGTCATTAAAAAGGAATCAGTTGCATTTGTCTGAGTCTCACTGCAGTCTACAAGTGGAGGGGAAGCAGAGGGAAAGTGCTGAACTCTTCTCCCTGGTATCCACTGATAGGAAGCATGGATATGAATCAAACCTGCACCAGAGGAGGCTCAGACTGGATACTGGGAAGGATTTATTTACCAGGAGGTGGATACTGAAACTGGTCAAATACTGCAACAGGCTTCCTAGAGAGGCAGTTGGTGCCCCAAGCCAGTCAGTATTTAGGAGATATTTGGACAATGCACTTAATAAAGCACATTAATTTGGTCCACCATGAATTGGTCAGGCAGTTGGACTAGATGATAGTTGTAGGTTCCTTCCAGCTGAAACAGACTGTTCTATTCCATCTACTTACCCCTACATAGCTCTGAGTCACATTAAGACCACTCTGGCCTTGGAAAACAGCTCAGAGGCATTAGGGTTACAGGATTTTATTACAGTGAACATTTGTTAGGATGAAGACAAGGGAATATCATGGTGGAAATGCTCTGCAGTGCTTCCCACTGTATGCTAAGCAATGCCTGAAGAACTAAAGGTGAACACTCTTGTGTGACACTGTGCCAGGATAGCAGGGAGTTGATGTGTGGGACTGCACAAGCTAGAAATGAGCCCACTGGCACCAAAGCAAGTTCAAAGAACATAAAAGATGTAGGGACAGCTGTAGGCCTTGATGTCCTCGCTGGACATGATAATGTCTGCAATTAATTGACTGCAAAGATATTTTTGTTATCTAAGTATCATTTGTCCATGGGACCTCTGTGTCTTGTAAGCATTCCACATGGACTGAAGATAAGTAAAGAAAAATCTGCTGTAATTTTAGGCAGCTGACCAATATTGGTGAGTTTGAGTTAGGCAACTCTTTTTCTCCCTTCTTTTCTGTACGTCTGCTGTTGTTGTTTACCAATTTTTGATGGCCCTTTAGTCTCCAAGAGATTAATGTAACCCAATACTTTCATGCAATGCTTCTTCCATATGTATATTTAATTGTCTGCTTTTACTTCTCGTACAGACACCAGTATGGAGAACAATGCATTATTCTAAAGATAATGAGAAATGAGAACTGAAGCAGTGTTAAAGGCAGAACAGTTGGGTATGACAGTTTGGGGATGCTAAGCAGGTAATGGCTAGGACCATAAAAGAGAGGTGCTCAAGTGTGAGACTATGCAGAGATATAGATATAGATTAGATATAGATATAGATATAGATGATATAGATGGAGGAACTGCTGGCTTTTGGCTGATGAAGAGCTCAGTTTTGTTTTCTACAGCTGGGCCAAACATGCCAGAGTTCCTCATATTGCACTGCAAATACTGAGAAGCAGCAAAACACAAACTCATTAAAATGAGGCACCATGAAGAAAGAAAAACAAGGAAGGAAGCCTCACAGGAGTTCCACAGTCCTGAGGTTGTGCTCTATTTTGTACTGAAATGTAGCAAATTCAGGTTTTGGGGTTCCTACAGAAAATTTAAGTTGTTCCAGCTTGTGCTCTTAGCTGGCAATACAGAACAATAAGTTACACTATGAGGATGCATGAGGATAAACAATATTTCCCTGCAGGCAGACACGGTGTTCCAAGACTGAAACCAAGCAGTATAATTGGGGAAAAGAAGAAATGTTAAACAACTGGAATGACCTGGAGTTAAGAGCAGAGAATACTACTGTCTTGTCTCACTCTTAATCACACCACCAGTTTCCCCCCAGTCACACTGTGTGCTGATTCATTTCGCCTTTTTCACCTGTATACCTTCAGAAAGAGTGAAAGAAATCACCAAATAAAAAGTGTAAAGCACAGTAGGACTGTAAACTCCTCTTATACCCACATCCTCACCTTATCAGTGTCCTGGATATAATCTTACTTCTCCTCTTCATGGACATAAACCTGATATTCTTGACTGCACATGTCCAGTCTGAAGTAGGAAGGGAATTGCCTCCTAGTCTGGGAGTCTAATTATAGTCTGGGAAATAAAGGTACTTCACTGAAAAATGACAGCCCTGGGTTTGAAACGTCTTACTCTGAGAGATCAAGAACCTCATTTAATCTACTGTGTCTTACTCCAAGGCCAAGGGCAGCTGCTTCCTCCTTACCTTGGGCCGAAGGATTTTTTAGGAACAGCTGTTGTGAGCTGCCACACTGTGAACTTCAAGCACAGACTTCTAAAATGAAAAATGTAAAGTGCGTTTATATCTCTGTTACACAGGATTGGTACTTGCAATGTTTCCTGATGATTCCACCAGGTCATTGGTGAAAGCCTCAAATACTTTCTTTGTTACCCTTGGAAAGTAATTGCATAATAAAACAGGTTTCATTTTTAGGCAGTCATTAATTGTATATAATATTTAGCACAGAGTTACTTAAATTTGATATTTGAATCATGCTTCCAGTGACATCTACTGCAAGCATCTCTTATTAAATATACTTTTATTTCTATTATTATTATTTCTGTTCAAGAGATGAGTGAAGCACTAGTCATTCAGATTTACATTTTCCAAATTTGTTTCCTGCAAAAAAACCCTAGAAGGACTTTGCTGGGAAATGAGGTGGAAATTCAGTATCTGTAACTGGGTGTTCTGCTGGGTGGATCCTGCCTTAGATTCCCTGTTTCCTCGACGCAGTTCACACCCACAACCTTGCGCATGCAAGCGTGCATCGCTCCCCTGCCAGGAACTCTGTGTGACCATGGAGGAATGGGAGGAATGAGTTGTCTTTTCACGCTCTATTTAGTAATAGAGCTACCCAGAAGCAGCATTTGCCACTGGAAAAAATGCCTTACAGTAACAAATTACTCAGATTCCTGAGGGACTGGTAGGAAAATCTGCTATCGAAGAAGACGGCGTATCATACACTGTCGTGTGAGCAGTTACCCTTTCATTTTGCAATATTGCGTAAGTGTAGCAAACAAGTAGCCACTGTGTGATATTTCAGATATAATGTCATGTTTTGAAACCCACTCAACATACTTTCTATTTGCTGGATTTCATCTTACAGTTTTAGTCCAGTATTACTAGGAAAACATGCTGAAACGCATATGAAAAAAACATTTAACTTTCTGTTCTTATTCTCTTCCAGATTCTTTATACATTCCCAGGTCATAGAAGTAGGTGTTGAATTCTCTATTAAATATTTTTAGTTCTTTGGGGAAAAGAATTCATTGGTCTCCCAACAAAAATGAAACTAAATAAATCCTGAGACATCCTGAAGCATAGAAAGATTGACTATCCTTGTCTAGTGAAAGGTCTGGGGAACCCAAACAGACATTGTCTCTCATGCACTTGATTATTTCATAAAAATGTTTTTCAGCTATGAAAAACAGTGGGATATGGGATGTGGGACATTATGGGATATGGTACATTATGGGATATGGGATATGGGATATGGGATATGGGATATGGGATATGGGATATGGGATACGGGATATGGGATACGGGATATGGGATGTGGGATGTGGAATCAACCCTCCCTACAACCACCAGCCATATTTGAATCTATATCTCCCCAAGCAGAATACCAGTATGTTCAGAGAGGGGAGTATCTTTACTAGTTTCTATTCAGACACTGAGGGAGTTACTGAGATTTAAACACCTTTTCTACTTGTGATACACAGAGATGCTTAGTACCTTGGAGGACTACAGACCCTAAAATGAAAATGCTCAGAAGTGAAAAAAAACCTACTGTGGATCCTAAATTAAAGCTTAAGTTAAGTTATATTATGTTCACCAGTTCTTGGATCAGGACCTGCTTCTTCATTGGTTTTTGAGATGGACTTACCAACTGGCAGGGAGATAAATGTGTCAGTCAAAATCTTTCAAGAATATCTCTACTCAGCTGATGATTACTTTGACAGCCAACATCTGGCCTGACACCAGTTAGTAAGCTGAATTGTGCCAAGAGATGTTCTGAGTAAAAAATATGCTTTATGAGTATTGGGGAAAGACTGTGTTCACATTTATTCAATTGTAGGAGGTAATTGTGTGTAAAGTGTACTTTATAGCATTCCAACCAGACAGATTCTTGCCTTCTTTCTCCCAGGGGAGTATGAGGATATCAACAATTCTGAAAACAGACAGTAACATATAGCCTTATTCTGTTTTAATGTAGATGTTAGATACTTACAAGGGTGTTGCCAACAAAGAGTAGCTTCCCTCACCAGATTTCATGCAAGAAAATAAAAAGCTGATAAAAGCATAACATTTGAATACATATTCATCTCTGTCTCTCAATGACAGCTGTAAACTAGGCTAGCAGTCTTCAGGGAAAGGGTATTCCATTGCAGGAAAACTAAGTTTCACTGGAAAAATGTTTTCTATCTTGAATTTTTTTTTTAAAGATACTTATAAATAGATTAAATTCACCTCTGAGGATAACAGTGATGAGCAAATTAATCTTGCTGTATGTGTACACTTTGGATAATGAGGGCTTCTTTGTTTAGAACACTCGCAGTGGTTGGGTTTGTTTTTAAATTTGGTGCCCTTATTGGCTGTAGCTTCTTTATGTTAAATCTTTATCCCTAAGGAGAAGATTGAAGGCAGAGATTGCAACAGCCCCTGCTGGTTATTATGTCTTGTATTTCATTCCAATTATTTTAGCAGATTTATTGTCAGGAAGATAGATGCAGAAAAAATAATGCATAAAACCTTTCTGCCTGTCAAGCTGTATTTCTATTTCCAGGCACAAAAATAAAATAAATTAACAGTTCCTTCATAATTGAACATTGAAGAGGAGTAGTTCAGTAGGGCTGTTCAGCAGGAAAGACCAAGGTCTACATTTTCCTTTGACTGTGCTTCTTTCTAGAAAACTGAGCTAACAATATCAGTTAACATGATGGGCCAAATGTAACTGATTTTTGCAACATTAAAAATAATATTTTTCATTATGTTGCTTTTACTTTTCTGCGGTTTTATTTTAAAATATTTTTTTTTCACGTTGTATTCATAAATTCTGCACTCACCTGACTCTTAGAACTGAGTAGACAAGACCACTGTGATGAAGAAGAGTGACAAATCCCATTGGCTGACCAGAACTGAGGGCTGTTATTCAAGGAAAAAAAGAGTAACGAAAATCCTGATCTGCAAAAGTGGAAATGTTTAACGTTTATGAATGCACTGGACAGCCTTCTTCAGATACTCTTCCCTCATCACTTTATATCCTTCATATGGCCATAAGTCCCAGGTTTTACCTCTTCACATGGCAGTGAGAGAACACCAGGCACCAGATATTCTGTGATATCGTATCCTGAACAGCTGCAGAGCCATTCAAGAAAGAAGGCTGGAGAAAGTAAGGAACTAGCAGAGTTTTTCAGTCTTGGCACTTATTCTCTGAATAAGTCAAGGAGGTTCCTGAAGAACAGCAATAACAATGGAGCCACAAGTTCATTTTGTTATTATGATGAGCTCCTGCGTTTCCCCACTGAGTGGGGATAAGTGCTCCAAATATACAATCATAGTCCTTAGCTCAAAGGGGAGATGACAGTTTTTTAGAAGTAAATACACAAACAAATAAAAGGTAAGGAGGAAACAGAAGCACAGGAGATAGGTGATTTATCCAACATCACTTGGAAGCTGCAAATAAATCCCAAGATTCATTGCAAAATCTTTGTCCATCAGATCATACAATGGTGGGTTGGCCTTGGCTGGATACCAGGAGCCCACCAAGCCATTCTCATTCCTCCTCCTGAGGAGGGCAGGTGCAGAAAATAAGAGGAAAAACTCATGGGTTGAGATAAATGAAGTTTGAGAAATAAAAGCAAAGGCTGTGGACAGAAGCAAGACAAAGGAAAAAGTTTTATTTTCTACTTCTCGTCAGCAGGAGATGGTCATCCATTTCCTGGGAAGCAGGGCTTCGGTACTTATAGTGATTGTCTTGGAAGACAATCACATAAATACTCTTGCTGCATTGGGTTTTTTTGGGGTTTTTTTTTGGTTTGTTTTTATTTTGTTTTTGGTGGGTTTTTTGTTTTTTGTTTTTTTGTTTTGGGTTTTTTTTTTTTTTGTTTTGTTTTGGTTTGGTTTTTTTGAGCATGACATCACATGGTATGGAATATCCCTTTGGTCAGTTTGGATCAGCTCTCCTGCCTGTGCCCCCTTCCATCCTTTTGCCTACACTCAGCCTACTTCCCTGTGGGAGCAGAGTGGGGATGGAGAGAGCCTGGATGCTGTGGGAGCAACGCTGAACAGGAACTAAAACATTGGTGTGTTCTCAGCATCAGTCCAGCTACAGCTACAAAGCAGAGCACTACACGGGCTGCTGAAGGGAAAGTTACCTCCATGCCTGCCAATCTTCTTGCATATACTAAACAAAATGTACAGCTTGAGTCCTATTGGAGCCAACAAAATATATAAACAAGGAGTCAAAGAAAAGAGCAGACAACTGGAGTGAGGAAAATGTGGAAAATTGATTTTGTTTACTTTTCAGCTGTCCAGGGTATAACTGCAAAAAGAAAAGAAAAACTATAAGTTGCATATGATTTTGGAGAACTCATTTACACCTTTTTCTTCCAATATGATGAGAATTCCTCTATTGTTAAGTACATCTGCACAAGTTGGAAGGATACATTTCAAAATCTGCTTATAGACTGGCCACAACAGAATAACACCAAATTTAAGAACAGGAAAGCAACAAATCTAAGAATGATGCCATTGTCATGAAAGACAATACTCAGATACACAAAAGACTCTCTGCAAACACAGGCCCTCTGTAAAAAAGTTCTCATGTTCATTTTGTAGCTGTTAATAGCTGGAGCTCTTGCTTATTTCTTAATCTTATTTCTACCTTCTTATCTAAACAGTTTAAAAGGACTGAGTCTAGTTTCCTTCATGGTCTTTTGTGTACAAGAAGCCTAGCTCTGAGTCTATATCTGTCTACTTGCTGTTGCTTTGACTATGCAAGACCACCTGTACCCCAACCCTTTCAGGAGTCCACAACTCAAGGTTAGTCCACAAGCTAATTCCCCTGGGGGCTAGTCATATCTAGGAACAAATACTTTATGGTTGCCAGGATTTATTTTTCACAGTTAATTTCACTCTTAAACAGGGATGTTCAAAATACCTCTAGCATTACCATTTTAAGCAGTTCTCCTAAAACTGTTTCCATAAAGGGTAGTTGGCAGCATGCAACAATTACTCTAGTAGCTCAATAGTTTTGTCTTCTCTCAAGAAACTGGGTAAAAAAATCTTCCTAGACACAAAAGGAGCGTGTCTGTATTGTTGTCACAACCTGGTGAATCCTGGAGGCAGAAGCTTCCTCCTGGGACTGCAGTTGCACATTCATGACTTAGCCTATGGTCCTCTGTTCTTGTGCAGCTCAAGGCAGCCAGCCCAGAGCCAGACACAACCCTGCACAGCACAGCCTTGGCCTGGGGCTCCCAGGGCTCCTGTCACCCCAGCCATCTCTGGTATAATGATTTAGCTCATTGTGTTTGTATGGGCAACATATAAGCTCATTGTTCTTGTATGTTTGTATAGTCCTTTCCCAAACTCATGAACTTCCTGTAATCAATTAATTAAAATTTTGTTTCACTTAATTTATGTTTTTGTGCTGTGACTCTAAGAGGTTCAACACAGAGTTTAGAGCCACAGAGGAGCTGAAACTAAAAACAACAGTGAGCTACATTTCTTCCTTCCCAGTCCTAGATTGTTCCATCCTGTGTGGAGCGACCTGATACGGCTCACTCCTGATGGCTGCAGCTCTAAGGAATGCTCTAGATGAACTTGACAGGGAAGAAAGAGTTTTCTTCAAGCACAGTCCAGTGGGGATAACTCATAGGATCCTGGAATAGGCAAAATTATTTGAAATCCTTTACCATGCATAAGAGAGCAAACTTTACATCTCACTTTTTAAAGCAGAGAATATGTAAAATAACCAAGTGGGAAGAAAGAAATACATTCCAGGTATTTATATATTTAGACAGGAAAATAGTGAAGTTTCTATGAAAGCAATGTCCTAAGATCGTTCCAAACAACAGGTACCATTTGCATATAGAAAAAATCTCTGTCTAATGGTTAAATTGAGACTAAAATTCCAGCATCTATGATCAGACAAATGTGCTTCTTGATGGTTGTATAGCTAGAGGCTTGGAGTGTCTGAGGAGGTCAAATGTCTTGTCCTTCTGGAAGGGAGAAAAGAGCCCAGAAATCTTAATTTTTTGTGAAGCTATAATGCCCAAAAAGATATAGCTTCTCAGGCAGAAACGGAGCCAAGAAAATGAAACCCCTAAAGCCCATTTCAAAGTACTCATAGGACAATGTGTCCTGCTGTAACCTGTTACCTTTTCAGTTGTTCTAGGCTGCAAGGGCAGAACTGGGCAACAAAATCTGGGCCTCTGAACTGTGCAGGGTTCAAAAATGTCACCCTGTTGCCTCATCTTGTCATTGTGAAGTGATACTTACTTTTCTGGAGGTGATGAACACCTGCAGAGGTTATTGTCTCCAATGAAAGCCCAGACTGAGACAATATTTGATGTCTCAAGTTTGGCACGCAAAATTGTTCATATCAAAGTTGAGAACCCTGAATTAATAGGTAGTTCTCCAAACATTTGGCCTAAGGGTCACAATTTCTAGGTTTTCAAAATCCTAACCTATTTCATCAAGTATGTTACAGCCCTTGGTTGAATAAAACTTTAAAAACAAATAGTGTATGTTTTTAAACAACCAAGGGAGAAAAACAGTTTCACTCAAATATAAGACAGAGTAAAGATCAGGAAACACTTTAACTGTTTTAATTCTTTCCTTAGGAAGACACATTAATTGAAGCTAGGAAACTCTAAAATTATGATAAAACAGGGAAACATATATATTTCAAAGAAAAAAAAAAGCAAAGCTGAGGGAGATTTCTGTTATTCAGTCAGGACACAGAAAAGAAATAAATACACATCCTACAAGAATTGACAGAGCATCCCAGTTAACAGTCCACCTCTTTCTATGGCTGTCACTCAGAAATATGTACAGGACAAGCAACAGTTGCAGAATACACTAATGGCACACTCTGGCATGAATAAAACTGAGGAGGCATTGCCATGAATAAATGCCAGAATAAAGAAACTCTTTTCATGCTCACTGCTTCAGAACAGATGGAAGTTATTGACTAACCTAAATTGCTTCTCCACTTGCATCGTGTGCTGCTCAGAAGACTGTACTGCTATTTTTCTAGGAAAAGAGTATGTTGCAATATGCAATAGCAGTCTAAGTGCATTGATCAGGTCGTTTGCAATTCAGGTGTTAGCAATTAACTCTTATGTTCTTTATGAAAGTTTCCAAGCAAATGAAAAAGGATAATTATTTTTTCATGGGTTTTGGTGGGTTTTTTTAATCGAGGGCTCTTCAACTAAAATTGATGTTTTAAAGAAAGATTATTGCCATAAAGATTTATAGGGGGTCAGTTCAGAATATTCCTAATTGTAATGAATTACTACCTAATCTGAAAGATATTGTGGGCCTTGTTTACAGAAGTGCTGTAGAAGGACATGGGTGTTTCAATGAGTCATGAGCACAGAAGTAGTTTTTCACATAAAGGAACGTAACAAAGAGCAAGAGATTGGTGCCTGGAGAATGTCTGTATTTACAGTCTAGAAATTGTGGTGACCACTATGTAGTTGCTGCTGCACGTGCATAATCAAAGTGCAGTGAATAGTATCTAACCTCAATGTTTCTATTTGTTGGAACCCTTGAAATGGGAAGAATGAAAGGAATTCTTTATCTTATCCATCTGCAGTTATAGGGTTTGGAGAAAGCAAAATTGTCCATGAGGGATGAAAAGCCTGAAGCAAGAAAAGAGACAGAACTTACCAAGAGGCACAAAAGCAATGCCAGAGAACAAGGTTCTTACCATAGAATGTTTTGGGGTGATGAAGAAACAAACTCAGGAAAGGGCATGCCTCTCAGTTTTGTGTGATTTTATTAAACTTCTCAGGACAGACATCTATGTGTGTTTTATATTTCAAATATGTACTGCAATCAGGAAAGCTGATGCTTTAAGGGTAGAAATCACCATACAGGTGAATTTCAAATGTGGAAGTTTAAATTAAAGGCAAATTTGGGGAACAAACAGGTTCCAGGGTCAAGGATGTGAGTCTTAAATTCAAGAAGGCAAAACCTACTTTGGGAGGTAAACAGAGGTCTTCTGAGATCCAAGAGCAATTTGGATATCCTACATAGGTGTGTGGAGCAAGACTGAACACAGCAGAGTGGGAAGGGCACAGTCAGCAAGACCTTAGCACTAAGGGTGGACAGGAGACACCATCATGTCTCTCTGTATCCATTTAACCATCTGAAGGCTTCTACTCCTCCATCTACAGCCCTGTGAATAGCTGTGTTAAATGCCTCTGGCAGTGCTCCCAGCATTGCAGGCTGGCTGCTGACCACCGCCACAGGGGAAGCCAGCCACGAGTGCTGCTGTGGCCATCCCTTTGTCATGTTTGGGTCTGAACTTCGCTTATGCACCCTACACTCTGACTCAGTTTTACAGGACTTTCTTAAGAGAAAATTTTATTATTGGTACCTTTCCCATGATTACTAGAAATAGCTGTGCTTTCTATTAAAGTTTTCAGATTCCTTGTACTTTTCAGTTTGTCCTGGTTCGTTTACCTTCTCCCTTTTTCAATGTTGCCAAGTACCTTTGCTTCTTGTTGGATAAGTAAGCAGAACCAGATGCCAAACGAGGCTCAAGGGGACCAGGAAAGCTCAGCTGCCTCCTCCTAACCCTGAACAAGGCAGTTGATGCACACATCCCCTTTCAGAAGAGAACTGAAGTTTTGTTACATTTTGGAAACTAATAGCAAAGTCTGTTCAGCTACAGCTTTACCCCAGGCCACCTCCAAACATTACATGGTTTTTGGACTGATCAAAACAAAAGCAAAATAAATAAAGAATAAGAATAATCTCTGCCTTATTGAGAATTTCAATTAAAAATTGGAAGCCCTTTCCTTTGCTGATGCTTTGGGCATGCCTGCAACAATAGAGTTGGAAGCACTTTCTGATCTAAACCCAAAGGCATAGCTGTACTGTTGAAATCAAACAGTGGGGCACTTTCTGTTTGTTTTAAGTTTAAAAAATATTGTCTATATATATTGCAGTTAGTAATACGATATATTTTTACTTGGGTGTGTTTTTTCATACTTACATAGCAAGGAGGCATTTAGAAAACCTCCATTTAGCTGAAAGAGAAAAGCAGGCTTGTTTCCTTTTCTGCAAAATGGGACTGATGAGTGTTTATGCTGAAAACACCAATAAATCTTCAGTTCTTTCTTTCCAGCTCCTTATGTTCTGTTCCCTGAAGGTTCTGGTTTTCCAGTACAAGGGGAGTGCACAGGGTTCTTAAACAACTTTAAACACTTTTACAGTTTGAAGCTGGGGGTAATGTTTTTTTGGCCTCCTTCCCACAATTTCTTTCAAACATTGCAAAAAGGTTGCATGCTGCTCCTTCCTTTAGCAAGACTCTTTACAGAGTCTGCTGTTAATTCATAGTGGCAAAGTGTTTTCCTTTTTTTCTTCCACAACTCTAAACTCAAGAGACCATTGAATGTGCTGCAGAGAGAAGTGGTTTAATCCCCTCCAATTTGTGACACAGCTAAACTATCTCAGCTTGAGGAACAGTTTTGTGTTTCTGTACCAAAGCATCCTGAATGTGCTCCTATCAAAATCTTCCAAAATCAGGTGGAACATTCAAACCTTTCTCATGGGGATATTTGGTTTCTGCTGTGATGTGAAATCCAAAAATGCTGTAATTGAGCAGATGCTCGGAGATCTATCAGCAGTGTGTTTTAAACCAGGCCTTGGTTGGCAGGTTTGAACAAAACACATTCCCTTTGATAGACCAGGGATCTCTTCAAACTCTGTTTACTTTTGCCCTCCTAAGACAAGATCAGGCACTGGCTTGGAGCAGGTCTGAAGAAGGTTGGTTAGTGCATGTGGGGATCATTTACGTGTCTTTGTGTCTGCTGAGCACCTCAACCTGCCTTCTTGCTCACTCTCCTTGGAAATGAATAGACATGTATAGGATTTATAATATGTAGGAGTTATGTAGGATTTCAGGAAGTTGAAGAATCATTACATTTAGCCTTGCCCCATTTGCATGCCCTTTGAGGATAAAAGCATGCAATACCAACCATGCAGTAGATAGAAATAGAGGGAGTTTAATCCCTGACAGGAATTTGGTTAAATTGTGTTAGTTCCTGCAGGTTAGCTCCTGCAGAAAGGCAGGGGCAGCTGTTGCCAGATCCAAGGTATGTCCCAGCTCATGACCCGGGCTCAGAAACCTGAACCACCACATCCTTCCCCCAGCAATACACACACCAAGCATCACCTGGTCTCTCACACTCCCTTTTAATTCACGAGTACATTTGAAAGTGGGCAGGCTGACTCTGGGTATGCCTTAAGGGACTGCACTTTACGGCTGCTTTTGTACTGCAATATTTAGTCACACAGCACGTTTTTGTCTGTAGTTGCAAAGTTTACAATTGAACCATATGGAGCAGATTTTATTTTACTTCAGTTTATCATCAGAAATCAGCTTCTTGGCACTGAGCCCAGCTGATTTCATATTCTGTTGGTTTAAGGGAAGCAATGTAGGATTCCCTGTCTGTATATTCAAGCTCTTTAATTGACATAAACAAACAGAAAAACATTGTCTAGCATGAGTGGATGTTTACTCAGCCTTGTAGAATGGTGAAGCATATCACTGTAAAAACCACACTATAAAAATAATATGAGTTGTGATTGTTCTGAGGAATCCTGCAGCACTTGCACAGTATGAGATAGAGTTATCTTTATTTTACCAGCACCCAAAACATGACTGCCAAATTGACTGAAAAATATCAGATGAATTGGTATGGTAGCTGTCTAAATGCAAAACCCAGCAGAGTCAACAATAAGTTCAGGGCTTGTAAAAGAAGTTTTTCATTCCTGAGGCAAAATTAATTTCATCCAATTTCTTCCATCATCTCCCATCTAAAATGGTACCCAGATTACCTGCAAATGACCATAACACTCCAAAAGCACAATATCTTGTGGCCATCTTCCCTTGAAATTCCATCTTCCATGATGGTCAAGGCCAGGTGTTCTAGATGAAGATTCCCAGCATAGAAAAATTTCTGCTTCACTCTCCAGTGCTCCATCACACAAGACAATTTTCCTATGTTTAGTGATGATACAGCCCATAACAAGGAAATTTTTAGCAGCTTTAAAAAGCTTGCATATGCCGAGTATTTTATTCTTGATTATATCTGATAGCATTTTCTGGTATTTCAAAAGTGAATTGGGCCTTCTTGGCAAAGTTCAGGTGAAGAATTACTTGCAAGTGCAGTGCCAGAGTGCTGGTCTGAATGGCACCCTGTGGCTTGATGGATTTGCAGTCCTAAACTAGGATATATGACTCCTCATGCAGTACTTGGAAAAAAGAAAACTGAGGATAGGACCCAGGAAAATGAAGATGCTAACCTGGGATAAATCTGACCCACTTAGTAGGAAGTCCTGAGGATGTGGCCAAGAGGAATGGCCACTTTATGGTACCCGATAGGAAATAACTCTGCCTATTCAGGAGTGTGGGTCAGAGTCCCTACCCTAAAATGGAGCAACTAATAGCAGTATGTCACAAAAACATAGAGTCACTAAGGTTGCAAAAAGCCTCTAAGATAATTTATCCAACCATTAACTAGCACTGACATGTTCACCACTAAACCATATTCCCAAGTGCCACATGCACATGTTTAATAAATACCTCCAGGGATGGTGACTCCACCGCTTCTCTGGAAAGCCTTTTCTAAAGCTTTGTTTCAGTGAAGAAATTTTTCCTGGTGTCCACTCTAAACCTCCCATAGCACAATGTCATTTCTTGTGTTTCATTGTGGCCCATTTCTTCTTGTTTTCTCCTGTTACCTGGGGGAAAAGGCTGATCCCCACCTGGTTACAATCTCCTTTCAGGAACTTGTAGAGAGTGATAAGGTCTCCCTTCAGCCTTCTTTTCTCCAGGCTAAACACCCCAAGCTTCCTCAGCTGCTCCTCATCAGACTTGTAGTCCTCCATCTCTTTTGCAATTAACATTTTAGCAATATTTTTTTCTGTATAATTAAGTGCATTCAGTTGTTCAGTTGCCAAATTTAAACATCCTCTTCTTTGTTTTTAAATACCTAGATGGGCTCACGCATTCTGTGTTGCCCGGGATGATGTTTACAGGACCCTGCTGCACCCAGTGGCTGGACCACTTAATTTGTCCAGTTGAAGATGAGGTTTTTTTGCAAAAACCCCCAATTGCCAGTGTATACTGAAAGAAACCTTGCAAATATAAAAGATAATCATAAGGTAGTGACAGACTTCTACAACGGCTTCAAAAGGTTGCTGCAAAAAATGAGCTATTTTAAAGTTGTTTTTGAATAGCTGTCTTCTTTCCCTAGGCACTCTATTGATTAAATTTTCAAAGGTGCAAAGTTCTCAGCCTAACTCCCTGATTATCTCATCAATGTTAAAATACTTATAATGAATAGTAAATAGCACATAGTGATTTACTCATTTTATTATTCCTTAATATGAGGGAAATAGAAATTAGGCAAATCTCTGGGGAATTCTGAAGAACTACAGTCACTGGGCTAGGAAATTTACTTTGCACTTTAAATCTCAGAGGACCTTCAGAGGAGCTCTTTTCTAAAGAATACCTCCTCTTAAAGCCATGAGGAAGACTATGAAGTGCTAGAAGTTACTGTATTCTTGCAGTCTATTACCATTCCAGTATGTCCTACCTGAAAGGAGATCTCCTAGCACACATCAGAAGGAGATGTACAGGTAGCAAGTGTTTTACAATATATCCCAGTACATTATGTAATTTCATTCAATATTCTGAGATAAATACTTCCTTACTTTTTCTGTTAAACAAACTGAATTAAAAATAAATACCTATAATAAGGAACCCAAATTCAACTCATGCAATCAACATCATTTGATTGTGTCCATTTATAAAGCCAACACTTAGCTACCATTGAGCTGCCATGAGGAAGAATTAACGTTTGTACTTTATTGCAGCTCTTCTAAAGGACAAGTCCAAAGGAGGACAGCTGTGCTGGAAAAGTGCCCAATCAATATTAAAAGTTATACCACATAATTTTCCTTTACCTCGTATTCCTAATATAAATTTTTTGCTTTCTCACCAATTATGGCTTTTTCCTTTTGTGATTTTTTAGATATGAATGCTTTAAGAAGTGAAACAGAAGCCGGAAAGACTGTACAAGAATATCACTGTTGTAACAATTCAGCATTTTCATCATCAGCCATTATTCATAGATCTGCCACTTGAAGAAAAAGCATTCTGAGAAATCTTCATTTAACAAGAAATGTAGACAGGGACCTTCTCCACCCTGTTTTCTGGGATAAGCAGCTGTACATCAAGTTTTCCTGAACACAATGTGAACAGCTTTGAAGAAAAATTAACACAATATGCTTTTTCTGGGACAAAAACCCATTTTTTTTTCTGAAAAAACAGCTGTTTCAGGAGAAGACGTGAATCACATTTTGTATGACAGGACCTGACAAGCTTACATTTCTATCAAACACTATGAAGCTGCTAGCATGTCCTCAGCCCACTTTTAGTTCTCACCAGTGATTTCTGGAAAAAAACCCAAACCAATGATCTAACATCTGAATTACACATCAAGTCAGGAAAATAAATTATGTATATGAACTTCACGTCAGTTTCACCACAATACAGTTCCCTCACGTACATGCCTCTATTTGTGAAACAATACATCTGTGGTCAAGATTTTGGTAATATGTACAGACTCATATTTCATTCTAACTAAACAACAAAGCACTGAAAATATACAGCAATTGTAGGCTAAATGCAGTTTTATTACCTCACTAATTTCTACTTTGTTCAATCCCTTTTTGCTTTTTAAGAAAAACAGGTTTGATCACAGTGATATGACAACACACATGCTACTTCATAGCACCCTGGGTGAAATTCCACTTTTAAAGGTAGAATATATCCCATTTTAGGGATATGTAATACAGCATTCATGTTAGAAAAAGCTCTTTCTAAGATTGGGATGCTCATCAATAATTTAAAGGGCGCCTGCAGAGTTCCCTCTAAAAAGTAATCCAAAGACTGACAATTATAAAGAAAGATGTTTTTATATGAAATAGTTCTGAATTGCTTATTGATTGGAAAAAATCTGTTTTGATCAAACCAAATTGAATGTTTCTTTGTAGAAAAGTGCTCACTTATATGTAGTCCTACATTATTTGACCTACAATATCAATATTAGAATTAATATTTTCATCACATGTTGGGTATAGCCTTTTACTTTTTAGAACTTTAAAAAGAAAAAATCAGATACAAATTATTTTAAAAGGCCAAAAAGATTAGTCAAGGAAGTTTAATTGTGTTTTTTCTCATAACTTGTTTTCTTTGACCATTTCCTCTTTGACAAAGTTATCTGTTTGATTCAACAGGAACTGACAACTTGTCTCAACCAATCCAAATGTGCTCTATTTAGCCATTTAAAATATTTAAAGGATTTCATAATACACAGCATATAATTCTACTTGGCCCAAGTAGATTCCAGTAAGAAATCCCCTGGTAGTTCTTTAAATGGTTTCAGAAGCAGCCTTAGGAGTCCACTGAGTCATGGAGTGTCACAGAAAGATCAGCACCCATATGTACCAACTCACTGTAAGCCACCTTAGCATCTCAAATTAAATATCTTTGTATTTTAGAAATTAAACCAGTGTTTTTATAAAGTGCACCCTGGCTGAGTTTAAACCAATAAACACGAGTTCATCATATACAATAAACAAATCAAAGCAATTAAATACTCAAGTCAAACCACTAAGGCTCAGAGGCAATTTTATACATAAACAACTAGTGAATACAACAGTAATCAGGCTGTGCTTTATGTAAACTAACATGGAATGTTTCCCAAAAATAAACTGTATAAGATGTCTGTACAACACCAAGAAGATCATAAAAGGCAACTTAAAATCTATACAACACTAGTAGGATTTCAAAGCGCCCTTGAAAACATAACAGAGGTGAAGACCAGCCTTTCTCTTCTCTACCACTCTCTTGTCTAAAAAATGTCAACACCCTGGCTAGCTATTTTTCCTCTAAAAAAAACCTCCATGTATTTGCTATTCACACAAAGAAAAGCTAATTTTGGAGCCTATAATCTCTGCCAGTTGTGGTCTTCCTCCCTCTTCAACTTCAGCCAACTTCATTCCCAATTAATCATTAGAGAATGAAGAAGTTGAATATTATTACATAAAATATCTTTAGGACACAAACACCCCAAAACTTGTTCACTTTCTTCAGTAATTCCAAAAACAAGAGTATGGACACTTTCAGGCACATTTTCTTCTAACAATTTAAACAAGCTTATGCTCCTGTTCATTTGTCATCCTAATGTGGTGGCTGCTCTATATCTCTTTTCTCTGCATGTCATGAAAATATTCTCCAATATAATAGTTTTCAGAAAACCCAACCCACAGAGCCCAGATTTCTTATGTTCAACAAATTTTAAAGGTGGGATTTCAGATAAAGAGGTTTCAGTAATATGTCAAACTCCACCAAATAATAATAATAATAATAGCCATGTGTTCTTTTCAGGATGCAGGACTAGCTAGCTTTTGTGTCACCATTGTTTTGTACGTCCAGTGAAAGAGGGAGCGAAAATTGTGCAAAACAATTTCCAGGCATTAGCAGCTTTGGTCTCAGCATGTAACCTCAACAAAGCAGGAGAGCAGCAGCTATTTAGCATACTTAAGCATCACAGGAATACTTGAGCTCTCATGGAGCAGGCAAAGCTGCACCTGGTTGACAGCCATATATTGGACCATATGAAATTGAGGGCACGTGGTAAATTACAGGCTTCTATAGGGCACATGTGTTAAATGTTAGCCCTGAGAGGCTAGTTAAGAGTGTTAAAAGCCTAAGGAGCCCCTTAAAATAATAGGTTTTTATATTCATTGACTCTTGTAAGTGCCATAGATTGCATCTTGACCTGTCCTGTCCTGAGGATATAAAGATTAGAAGTAAGGAACTAAGAAGAAAAAATTTTCAATTAAGCCAGCCACACTTAAATACATATATTGTTCTATCTTTTATTTTCCCTTAGGATAAAATGGGCTAATTATGATTTTAACAATGTTTATCATAATTACAAACAAAAATGTTTGCAAAGCTAAAGGTTATAAGCTACATTCAATAATAGCATATTTCTTTTGTCTCTGAAAATCCAGCCATATTTAATTTTATTATAATAGATGTCAAATATTTAGCTAATGGAGTTTATCTGACTGAAGAATAGAAGTTTTTTCACTGCTATCTTTGTACATCTTTAGAGTGAAAACTGCTGGCAGCTTACAGAGAAACAGAAAAAATACAAAAGCTTCTTAGACTGCTTGTGTCAATGGATTTTAACTCTAAAGTCTGCACGCATATGAAATCTTCCCCAACATCCCAGGTGTAGCAAGATCTTTTCACTCCTAGTTGCCTCCTTCTGGTACTTCCTTTTTTTACCAAGAGAACCTTTTCCACCCTCTGCACAGCGAGAAATGTAGCCCAGTGAGCTCCAAGGGATGAACTGTTAAACATGACACAACATAGACACTAGATTAGATATATAGTTGACAAAATTTTCACAAGTTCAGGGAAGAAGCCCCATGGAGACTATAGAAATTGAAATATGGTGACTGGAGAAAGGATATGGGTGAAAAGCAGATGTCTGACAAAGGGGAGAAAGTCTCTGAGTTTTGGGCTGAGATTCATCTGAGGATAGAGGGAAAACTTAAAATTGATCTCTTTTTCTTTTAATGACACTGCCTAGAAAATTACATGGGGGGGATGAAAATGAACATGTCTATATGAAGCCTATGGCTGAAGGTCATCAATAATTTAATGCAGTAGAGATATGACATGAGGTCTGTCCAAGCTAAGGAGGGAATGCAGCACTGCTTTTACCAGCTACCTTTTCAAACCTGCTGGGTGACTTCATCAGAGACTTTCCACAAACTTTCCCAACATAGCCACAGCAGAGACTATCACAGTAATTTGAGTAACATCTAGCATCACTAATATCCAGGTGTCCAGCCTGAATATTTGTTATGGAATTGTTGCTTAATCAACATCCTTTATATCATGTTCAGGGTAAAAAAGACTAAATGTCGATTATGACAACATAAGGCTAAGTTTTGACCCTACTACAGTGAGTGGCAAATCATGGTTTAATTTCTTTAATTTCTTTCTCATTTTTTTGACATCTGCATTTCCTGTTCAACCTGGCTGCTCCCCAGAAAAATCACCTGTTGTCAGGAGATATAAGGTACAACTTGTATCAACTTTGTCATATGCTGATGATTAACTTTTAGATAAATTAGATAGATCCCACTTCCAGATCATCCCATGGCCAATGAACAGAGTAAGGCAGCTCTAGAGGTAAACTCAATGCTGTCCCAGAGAGCAGTCTTAGGCTGGGTTGAATTATACTAGAAGTTTGCTCTGGTTTAAACAGTTCAGAAGTAATCCATGTTAACTGAGACAAAGCCAATCCATAATTAAGCCATTCAAAAAAGTACTGTAGATCAACTTACACTGTACTTTAATATTGTATACTAGTTCTGCATATTTGACTTTCCTTTTATAACTTCTATAATTTTTTGGGAAAAAGTTATACTTCTATAATCTTTTTGGATACAGGTTACCTAATAGAGGTACAAGAGTTAAAGACTCACCTATTAGTCTGGAAAGCTCTGGCCCTGGAAAAGGAACAGTTCAACTCTCAATTTCTACTCCAAGGAAAATGACAATAGGTATTTTATAGGATCTACACATTTCTCACAACAATGCCCGTGCTAAAGAGATTTACCACTTTTTTGATGTATGTTTGTAGTAACAGAATGTTCAGATATAAACAAGTCTTGGGTAATCAGACAAGGGGATCCAGAGATCCTTAACTGTTCCTCAGAATTCTGCTCCTTGCAGAGAACATTTGCCCATGTAATACAGCAGTCAGCAAATTTGATATGGGCCACATTTTTTACATAGCTGGAATCTAGAAGCAAGCTGTAGCACTGAAGTGATTGCCCACAAGAAGTGGGTAACATCTCTTCAAGGAATTGAAATAGAACATTTTCTTCCCCTGTAAATGAAGTGTGGATTCCTCAGCACTGCATAATAGTTGAACAAAGTTTTTCCTTATAATAAAACATGTATTTGGATTTCACAATATCTCATCACTTCAGCCACAGCTGGTGACCATGCCAGGAGCACTTCTCACGTATCATTTGCAATGTTTTCTTTCCAGTGACTCCAGAGAGAGGAGGGGAGAGAAGCACGCGGGACAGAGCCACAGTTCCTAGTGAAGATTTTACAGTTAATCTCTTTTTCACAATAGCATGATTCAGTACTCTGCTGTTGGAGTGCTGGTGAGAATTACACACTGAAGAAGACTTTTGTCCTGTGATTAGTGGTTCTGCCAGTGTTTGGAGGACATGATGGTCTGTTATAACAGCACTTCTTGCAACACCAAACATTAATGTAAGTGTAGTCCAACTGTGCCATACCAAAGGTCCTCCTAGATTGTTATCTTGTTCCCTACAGTGGCCAAAACAAAAGGGACAGTACAAGTTTAAAAATCATAATTCTTCTGGAAGACTCTTTTAGCTCCCAGCAATTAGTGGCTTTTGGACACCCTAAGCCAAACATTTCAATCAGGCTATTAATGTTAATGGCCTCAGGGACTGCTTTTAAACTCATTTCTCCTTTTCGCTCCAAGATTATCCTATCCATGCTTCCAGATTTTATATATACACTGAGTAGAAAACAAATAGAAAAATAATGACAGCTTTGTATATTTTTCTTTGTGTAACTATCAGATGCAGTTTCACTCCATGATATAAAAGTTTACCAACAAGATTGTTGAAATTTCTACTCTGGTTCAGGGACTGCTACATGATTTCTAAGAGCCTTTTGCTGGCTTCATAGCACTCGTTGGGATGAGCTACTCAGAAAAAATGAAAAACAGTATTTCATATATGAAATGTTAGTCATTATCTTGTCTCTGGCTAAGCAAAACACCCATCAGCCAACTTTTAGGGTAATGTTTTGCCTTTTACAAGCATAGCCTCAAAAATGATGATTTGTGCAACATTTTGACAAAGGAATGGTCACAACTGCAAAGATTATTTTTGTGGTGAGAAGTTGCCATCCAGTATCCTTATCACACAACGAGCTACTTTACTTACTAGTGTTTTTTGCTTTTCAAAATAAAGACTAGAGGTAGGCTACAGTGACTATGTAACAGCAGAGCTAAGAATCCCAGAAGAAGGGAGCAAAGCAAGTAAAACAAAAGGGACCATGACTCTAGAGAGAGAATTTTAACCCATTTGGGGCCCTGCTTAGCAGAATCTTAGGGGAGATGGTCCAGGAAACCTGTCTGATTTCAGGGATTATGATTACCTCCTCTGAGCTCAACAAAAGTCCATCTGGTTCTACAGGAAATCTGGCAAAGGTGGCAGGATGCCAGCATGGATGGAGAAGGAGTCCATGACCAAACTCGGACATTAAAATGGAAGTTTGCAGAAGGAGAACCATGTCGCTAAGGAGGAATACAAGACACTGTCTGAGCATGCACAGATGGCATAAAGAATTCCAGAGCCCACCTGGAGTTCAGTCTAGTGAAGAACATGTAAGGCAACAAGAAGGGCTTCTACAAGTACCTTAGCAGCAAAAGAGACAAGAGAAAAAGTGGGCATGCTGCTAAACAGTGCTGAGGAAGCTGGCTAATGTCTTTGCAAGGCCACTGTCATTTACCTTTGCAAGGTCATGGCAGCTGATGAGGTTATTGAGAACTGGAAGAAGGTAAATATTGCTTCTACCATCACTAGAGACAAGAAGGGATTGGCCTGTGCAGATCCAGAAGCTGGGCTTGATGATCTTTGTGGGTTTCTTCCAGCTCAGAATATTGTATGATTCTGTGGTGATTCTAAGTCTCAAATAGCACTCAGAGCCCATGTTCAAACAATGCAAACACTGAAGTGTATTGTTCTTATCTGACATTGATCAAATCCAATACAAATATGACTTGACACAATACGAAACCTACAAACTGGTTTCTCGTTGCCTTTTATTCACCTATAACTGTAAAAACAGAGACATGGTTGTTGTCCATCTTCATGCACACCATGTCATTTACATGCAGTTGTCATCATAGTCACTGGTGTAGAATTTCTTAAGAATATTGGATTTTAAATATCAGCACCAAGTCTGTTTAGTGTATAACATGACACCATTCATTATTGGTAATAATAAGCAACATGTTTATCTAAGATTTGCTATCTCTTCTTCACACAAGCAAAGCCAAGATGTCTGCTGGTTGTTTGTTTGGCTTTCCTTTCATTTCATCACAGGAGATCAAGATAGCCACTCAGCACTTATTATGTGATTTTAATGCAAGCAACCTCTCTACTCAGATTTCTGTGACTTACTTTGAACATAATTACATACAAAAAATAAAACTCAACCCTAGATAAACCCAGAGAATCTGAAGTCAGCTGATTAGAGCACAGCTTTTCTTGCTGCTAAAGTTACCCTTTTGCTTCTCTGCTACGATGAGTGGTTTCACACTGATGTTGGCTGTAGTGGGATGTTGCAGGGAGGAGTTCAGCACCTGAAAGCCTTCACCAGGAGGAATAAGATGCTCAAATAGTTTCCTCTTTACATCTGCTTCTTTCCTAATTTTTAACCCTTTTTTCTTTTTTTTTCCCCTTCAAATTAGTGTCATTTATGTAAGTTCTCTAACACACATTTCTAGCTTTCTCTTTCTTCACTGGTGTTTCTCCAGGTTACATCCACACATCCATATAGTGCTATTTGCATCTATTAGATACTATTTGCTGTCTGTGTCACCCCCTTAACCAGCTTTGTCAGGCTCCAGGCCTGCAGTGTCTCTGCTTCTCAAGATGACTGCTTTTGTACCAAACCTGTACTCTACACAGTGTCCTTGTGTCAGGGTTCTAAATACCCTGTTCTGTTTAAAAAACCTTCTTATTGCTATGTATCTAGCTACCTATAAAAAATATAGTTCTACCACACAAATATAAATTAAAATTTTGAAAAGTTAGCTACAGACAAGTGGCAAAATAGACAAATTGTTGTCACAGTTGAATGAAGTCAAAGAAAGCTATAGGCAGGTCAGGTACCCTTTAAACCTCTTTCCTAAAGGTTTATACTCCAAATATATTTAATGGATGAGTCAAGCATGAAAGAGAGAGGAGAGAGGGATATGCTTACATATTCTCAGGAAAAAAGTATTTCAAATGACAAAGTCAACAGAAGAAGCAGTTTTCCTAGGAATATTACTATTTTTATAGGAAATTTCATTTTCATCTACTGTTTTTGACATTCACAATGTTGACACTGAGCTGACTTTAAATTTATTAACTGAAAAATCTTTCTTGCTAAGAGCTCCAAAACTGGTTATTTATTGAGAAAACCAGAGCCACATTAAGAAAAGTTAGAAATGTTTTTTGGGTTTTGATCAGCTTATTTCAGCAAAAAAATCCCCAATCCTTCCAGCCAGCACTCAGGAGGAGCAGAATCCCAAGCCAATCTATGGCACCTGGCACAACCTGCCACCTGCTTTAATGACAGCAAAGGATTCAGCACAGTCATGTACAAGACTTCTCAGAAACATGGCAGAGAAAACACCTTGCATGTTACATCCATAGGCAAATCAAAGTTCTTCCATCAGACACAACTGCAGCACAGCCCCTCTCCAGGAGCAGGACTCTTCTGACACCCAGGATCAAAGTCTCTTGAAACTGAAAACAGAGATGAAAACCTGTAATGTAAAACCATGCTGTAGTACCACACAGAGACTCAAAAATAATTTGGGAGCTGCAATGGAACAACATATTGCAAACCCAGCTGTTTACTGGCAGCTGTTGCAAAAGATATTTTCCTCACTTTTGCACCTCCTTCCCCCCCAAAAAAAATTAAAAAAAAAAATTTAAGACTCAGAGAAGCAAAGATTTTTCACACTGAGCTGGCTTTGTTTATCTACTGCCCTGGAGACATCTTAAATTTCTCACAGCGAGGCAGTGGGAACTAAAAAGCAATATTGCAGGGTAAATAATGAGATTGGGAGGACAAACATGCACTCCAGGAAAACAGTTATGTTCATGGGTAGGTTTCTTTTAATCCCAAGGGAGAGACAAATGAATGACAGCACTAGTAGGGGAAAATAAGAATGCTAGAAACCTGAAGACAACAGACTAGTTCCATTCTGATATGCAGGGTAAAATCTTTACAAGCAAGTATTTCCGTTCCTGTATCCCCTAAATTGTTTGACACTGTCAACCATCTTCATGATCAGTCTGAAAATCATTGCCACAGGATCAAGGCATTCTGCCATTACATCAAGGCAAAAAAAGTTTGGAAAGGCCAAAAGAGAAGGGGACATTTATGTGGATTATGAGGTTAACCAGAATCATGGTATTAAAGAGTTTATTAATCTATTAAAAAAATAGGGGGTTTGGAAAGGCCATCTATATTGCTTCAGTGCAGAAGATAATCTTTCTGGAGGACTATCTGGGATAACTTCATATGAGTAATCGTGGTCTATTAACCATTGTAGATACTATTTCTATAACACTTCAAATTTTCTGTCACGTATTGCTGACGAAAAAGACCTCTTCAGTCTGGATACACCTACAAAGCAAGCATTTTCAAAACACTTCTCTAGAAATGAGGCCACCTTACACAAAAGTTCTTCGTATTATTAGGCTGCTCTCCTTCAAAACAGGTGAACTACACCCAGAATATCTGTTGGGAATGGTCTCTGGCTCTTGCTAATTCTTGCTCACAAGAACTGGGTAGGTGCTGACTAGTCCAGGCCAAATCTAACCAAGCCAAACCTGTCCTAGTGCCAGGGCAGTTGCTCACTGGGCTGCCTCCAGTGCCAGTGCTCCCACTTTGGCACCATTTAATTCCTCAGTTGAAGAGATTGGTATAACTACTATGACAATACTGTCCAGTAGAAGGGAGCCAGCACAGCAGTCACACAGCGGTGGTGTGGCACAGCACATGAGATGATGTACTCAAGCTCCATAGCCATCCCCAAGCCTTTTCCTTTAACACCCATTCAAAACTCTCAGGATACCGTTTGCCCCTCTGTGTGTAAGGTCAAAGGAGGCATTACCCTCTCATTACAACCCCCAGTGGATGAAAACTTTGCTCAACACTTCACAACTTAAACCTAATTCCAATGGGAGCATTTAAAATTAAAAATACAGTCACTAATTGTTAGGATGCCCTGTAACAAAGCTGCATTACTTCATCCCTAGATGAGTATATCAGAATATGATTTGACATGGCTAATATGCATCCTCTATTAAAGAAAAGTTATTTTCTTTCCTTCACCTTCACCTGTATTTGATATGCTGCTTGCAGAAGTTATAAGTTCACCTTCATTAATTCACTGAAAACAGTCCCTACCCAGTTCATGTTTTTTCCTTCAAAAGCAATATATTAATTTCAGTTGCATATACCTCATGCACTAAAACAAAAATCCAACTACAGATTGTTAAATGCATAACTAAGCTATTTACCTTGTAACAGCTTCATTAAAATACTTCACATCTGTAGTCAACCATGCAATGTGGCCACTGGCACAAATGTGTTGCTAACCACTACATTCTGAGGGACACAAGGGATTTAAAAATATGTATACTAATACTTAATGTTTTCTGTTTACTGCAGCAAGTTTTTCCTTGAAGAGACCAATTTGCTAGGACATGACAATTTCATCATCCCATATCTATTTTGTGCATGTTGTCCTTCATTTATTAAAAAATGTCCGTATAGATTTCCTAAATTGGCTTCTACCTTGAGTAAATACCTATCATCAGAATAGTAGAGCCATGGGCATAGTGAAAATTTAAGCTCTATTTCTGTGGAAAAATATGGAGATAGAATAATACAAAAATTATTCTAAAGCAAAATGTGTAGCTGAAAACTAAATGCCTGCTTTGCTTTCTGGATATCTAAAATGACCATTTTTCTTAAGTAAGGTAATTTCATAAAAGAAAACATATTTTCATTATGAGAAATTAAAATGTTCCATTTTGAAAACTGTGAAATATATCTTAATGTTTTCTCCCTTTTACATTTTATTTCTTCTCAAAGCTATTTACAAATTGCCTCTGCATTTATGAATGTTTTTATTTCAAAATAGCATTTTCTAGTAATTCTCTTATTAACTAAAACAAGTTCAGGGAGAAGGGGCAGATATTCAAAGAGGTCTCTGTTATACTGTGGGCAGCCTGCCAAAATAACGTGTCATCTTTTGAGTCAAATAGGAAAGCACAAAATTAGGATGTGGGTCAAAAGGAGGAACATCTGACTGCAAATTTGAGATTAGAATTGACTTTTGTCTACATTACCTCAACAGTACAGCCCTGATGATGCTAAGTACACTGCACAACTCATGTAACATGATGCTGTGTTGGTCTAAGTTTATGCTCAGACAATTGATTAGTGGTTGAGCATTGTGGGCTAAAAGGCAGCTTTTAGTGTGTATCAGCCAGTCAGTGAGGGATCACAGCCAACAATAACAGGCAAAGTGACCTATGCTAACGGAAAACAGGAAACTATCCTGCAAGGAGGAAAGTCTGTGACCTTTCCTACTGTTTCAATGAGATGGCCTGTAACTAAAGGGCATCTCACAATTTGGCCTGTAGTACCTTAAATGTGTCCTTTCTAGAAGAAAATTAAGCTTCTATTTGAGTGTTTATTTCCCTCTAGCCAGACATATTTTCTCCCAAAATACAGGTGATCAAGTTCTGTGACTTCTAACCACGTTTCAACGTGGATTGAAGTGGCCCAACAGGTCCAAGTATTCTTTGGAGAAAGAAGTGACTAAGAGGCACACAAACAGACCTCATGAAAGTATTCATTTCCTTTCCCAAAACAACCAGGCTCTAAAAGTACTATATTCAAATCCTGTGATAAGATGATGAGGTAGGAAGAAGGATGATTTTGCCATCGTATAGTAAGAGATCACATGAATGGTGAGAACTGTCTTGTCATCCAGATAATCTGACCAACATTTTCAGATGTGATTTTCATTCAGGAGTGAGACCTTCAACTCATTAGCATGCAGGATGGGGTCAAGGTACAAGACATCTTGAAATGGTCACAAATTATTTCGATCACTATTAAGGACTTAAAGTCGTGTCAGCCACTACCCTTAATAGAAAAAAGGTCTTGACATGGAGAAATCACTGTATGTTACATACTCCATATGCAAAAGGTAAGTTGAATACATCAAAGCCCTGCACACTCAGTGAACAAATATTATCTTGCATAAGACCATTCTTGTCTATTCCATCTCAGGATGGTTTTAATAAATGAAAAACACATGAGCACGTAAATAGTACCTCTAGGCCACGTGAAAACTAATTTCAGGTATAACTTCTTTCCAGGAAAATACTATTAATCAATGCTCTTTAAAATGGAAGTATTTGGCATACTTTTGTTTCAGCTCCAAGACAATATCTCTCTCAAAGGAACAGAGAGATTTTCTGATGTTATAAGAAGGTATAGAGTTGGTGTCTCTCGTAAAACTGTTTATTTTACATTGTGTCTACCAACTTAAACTCTTTCCTTAGAATAAGATGCTTCACCTCCTGAAAGTACTTATCTCCTCCAGTAAGTATGATGAGATCCTGGATGAACAGCTCAGACTGGTCATCAAACTGAAGCAGCTTTATGCAGATGAGCAGGCTCATCTCTTCTACCATAAAACAAAGGCTGTATGCACTTACCATTTTTGTCTTTATTTCCTCCTAGTGGAAATTTTAGAAAATCTCCTTAATTTTTTTGAGTGTCTACTCATAAAGAGATGAAGAAGATATTTCAAGCAAGATGTAAGAACTCTTGAAATTAATTGTCAAAAGTTCATTCTTATCAATGTTGTGCCCTGGCAAATTTCATTCACCACTCAAAAAGCCCAGCATGTACAGCTATATCTACGGTCCTCCTTTAGCAGATGCATGACCTCTACATTTTGAGAGCCACAGTTACAATGGCTGGTGAATAATGAGTCCTTCAGGGGGACAGAGGTAACCTGTATTCCCAGGTCCAGGAAATCATATAGAATTAAGCACTTCTGGTAAGAAGACCAGCATACATATGGTAGCTATCTCACCAACAGAGAGTATGTTTGGACACTGGTAGAGGATCACATCAACAAGGGGGAAGAAATCCACATGCCATGAACTGGCACCTAGACACAGGTATGTAATTAAAAATGGCTCTTCAACTCAGTGAGTAAAGCTTGGCTATTCACACTTTGTAACAATGGAAGTACACACATGAATCATCAGAAAAACTAAGATATAGAAGCAGTTTGGCTACACTTCAAGTACTCAGACTACTAATGAAAATGGAGGATCCTTGTGTGATTGCCAAAACAACTTTTGACTATGAGGTTGCCTTAATAAACAGAATTCCTCGTACATTTTACAATAATCTAACTGCAGAGGCCTCATGGGCCTCAGTTCCTAAAGAAAGTCAGAGGTCTTTGTAAATATACATGCAAAGAAATCTCAATAAAATCACACCCATTGTGTCAGATTATTTTGCTGTCCTTGATCTCATGAACTGCATGGTTCATGACACAATAGGAAAGTCACTTTTAACTGGGCCTCTTTGAGAGTTTGCAAATTCTAGCAATATGCCAGCAGTTACTACATTGTCTTCTCTCTGTTCAGTTCCTGTGCTTCTCCTAAACTCTGTTTACTTTGGATATGTATGGGCTGTTAGTAGCAATTCAAGGTTACTGCCAAATCCCAGAGAACTATTGACTGGATTGAGATGTTAAAATCCTCTGGCTACCTGCTATAAGTTTCTCACTCTATTTCACTTCTGTGAAATCTGTAAAATACTTACTACTCTTTAGCCCTCTTATTTCCAATAAAACACTGAACATTTTACTGACAATCTAGGGATGTGTGCTTCCAAACTGGGCAATCTTTGTGGTGTTTTAAGGCCAATCCTCTCAAGGTCCTCTCAAGAATGATTCTGACTGCTTAGTCTTTGTCCTTAATTTGAAGATTTTCCCTGTTGAGCAAAGCAGCTGATACTTTCAAAAAAGAAATAATAAATAACGTGAAGCAGTGAATGAAGTGCCAAAGTGCGGAAGTCACATCAAGCTTCTAATAGGGAAAGCTTTTAGTTCTTATAGGAGCACAGGTGTCACTTGATGGTAGAAGAGGAAGACATAGAACTAATCACAACCATGTCTATGATCTTTGAATTCTATACATAATGGTTATTGACTAGCATCAAAATGGAAAAATAAAGTATCCCCTCACGGGAGACTTCTTGTATTTCTTCATTCCTTATGAGAGTCCAATAGGAGTATCTTGTTTCTTTATAGTATTATGTATTTTCTGCTTGTTTTTATAATTCCCTTCCCATTTAATTAATCTTTATTTACTCTCTAATGGGATATTGACATTACGACTGGAAAAGTTATCATGAAATCAGTAGGAAAGAGCTGCAAAGTACATCTAGTATACAATGAAGATTTATGTTGTTTATTCTACCTACAGTATGAAATAATAAAAAAAACCCCAACAATTGATTCTGTCATGCTCTGTAACTGAAAATACTGTGGAGACTTTGCATGCTCCTCTAAAATGGAGGATGAGTGTCCATCTCTCCTCCAAGCCACCACAGACTTTCACAACAACAATGCTTTCCTTGGGGCTAGGAAAAAAATGTTGGATGTTTCTGATAAAGTAAAACCACATGTACACACTAGGATATATTTCAAAGCACAGTTCCATATCTTGCTATTAGGAAAAAAAAACAACTCCATGTTTCTATGCTGAGATATCTTCCTTCAGTGAATCTTTGCAAGGTAAAACCATCCTGGATCTGAAAGTCCATGTATGGTTTCTGGAGCACCACTGAGCAGCAGTACTCCAGATTGCTCTTAAATTTTTTCCATTAAAGAAATATCTAAAGATTTCCTGAGAAACATATTCCTATGCATCATTTTATTTAGGGTTATGTTGTTTCAGTACCATGCTTCCAGAAATATCCTCTGCTAAAAATCATGGGCACTGAGTTCTGGGCTTCCCTTTAGAGAGAAGGAAAACAAATGATCACAGTTCATTTTACTGAAGTCTTATACATATTGCAAAACAGTTACACATCCTGCTTCCATCTCCTCTAGTCCAAAACAAACTATCTCATATCTGCCCATTTTTCTTCTCAAAACTTTATTTCTTGAAGCTCTGCTTTATTCTTGCTTCTCCCTGCATCTTTCATGCCCAGTATTGCAAGAGATCTTCAGCCAGGGCTCACTGTCACCAGCAGAGCAGAATCACCATGCGTTTTGGTGAAAAGCAACACTGTACAGACATACAATAATGGCTGGATTATCTGCATTCATGAAGAGAAGGAAAAAGGAAAACTCTTAGAGGTATTCAGGAGAGAGCAGTGTGGATTTGAGCTGATATGAGTTCAATCTGTCTCACTTCAAGCTGGCTAGTTGAGAGCCATGCCATCTAAGAGGCATTCTCCTCCATGGAAAAACTTATAAAATCAAATCTAGAGGACTGTGTCCAATTTTGGGGTCCCCTGCACAAGACAGTAAATGACACTCTAGAGCAAGGTCATTGCAGACTTATCAGTGGAGACAGAATGCAGAACTCAGAGCACTGAAGGATACTCACAGAGCCCTTGGTGATGAAGCAAACAAAGACAGGTTTTATTTTGCAAATATCAAAACTAAATGGTTTTGGACTTTTTGGATTATCTTTTATGTCAGAAGAAATCATAGTAAACCAGTCTTTTTCACGGAAACAAAGTTACCCAGTCATAAAAAAATATAAAATTCTTATTAAGAGAATGAAAGAAACATTCCTATCCTTACCTAGACTCTAGTCTCTGGGTATGCAAGAAGAGAGCATGCTGAGGCACAGCTCATGTGAGATGGTTTAGATTGTTCACTGCTCCTTATGCCACAATCACCTGCAATTACTTCAAATAGTTAAGTAATTCCAGTTAGAGCAGCAGCTGCTGTACATCCCTAGAAACTACTGCAATGATAAACTCAGGCTCTTTCTCTTTTTATCAAGTGCAGTGGGCTCAAATCATTAGTTTGGTTTCTTGATATATTAGACTGTAGTAACTCCTTTTTCTAAAGCTAGTAGCATGCATATCCACCAGATTTTCCAGGTAAATGTTGTGAATTTGTACACCAAATCTGAGAAGGTCCAGTTTTCATAATGATGGTCCAGAACTAGCCCTTTGCTACCAAACTATATTCTGTTCACTGATAAAAATAATGTATATATACACAAAATGTTGTTTACTGATCTACATTCCAGATAGATTTAACAGGAACATGTCACCACCATGCATCAAAGCACAATGTAGAAAACCATTCAAATTATATAGAAGTTTACATTGATCTTTGTCAAAAGTACACTCAAAGCCTTCTTCAACAGCCCTTTATTGTTTTAAGACAGCAGTTAATTCCAGATATTTTAACCCTGATTTAGAATATGCACTCTCAACACTGCCATAAACAGCTAAATAGACAAACTAGTGCTTATAAATCAATCAAAACATAAAACACAAGTGTTACAATGGGTGTTTTAAATATGTGTGATCATGTACAGCTTCTTTGAAATGGAGAGAAGAAACACTTCTGAATACTATTACAGGCAAATACAAGCATTCTTTGACAAGTAATGAAGTTCATTATCATATTAAAGTGTACATTGCTCACTGATCTTTCCCTCTACAGGCTCCTTTAGGTGCCTTCTCTTGTGCTATTTTTTTGCCCCTTCCTTTCTGCAAAAATAACAGCAAAGAAATCATAGGAGGCAAAAAGAGGATATCTCAAGATGAGTAACAGTCTGGCCTCCTCCTCCTCCTCCTCCTCCTCCTCCTCCTCTCCTGTCCTCAGCCTGTCCAGGCAGGCCTGTTGCTCAGCTTCTTTATTATGGTGGGTTTTTTTGTTTTTTTGTTTTTTTTCCTAATGATTCAACAAAAATCCCAAAATGCTGACTCTGATATCTTAGGAGTTTTCTGAAGGAGGTTCTCCAAAGATAGCTATGTAAAAAAGGTCATTTTTCCTGCTGTTTCACTGATATGGCAGACAGAAAACATGAGAATATTGACTAAAAATTAAAGCTGGTATTTTATTGTCCCTGGCAGATTTATTTTCTCTCAGGGAGATGAAAGGACTAAATATCGTTCCAAACCCTTTCCAAGGTCTTTATAGCCATGGCTATGCCTTCCAAAATGGTTTGGGTTTCTTACAAATCACTAAAGAATGATTGAAGACGCAAGGTTCATAATTTAGCTTTTTATTGCTCATTCTTAGGGAGAGTGACATGGTGTGTCTCTTCCAGCACCTTCTCCTACCACAGGTATAGCAGCAAGGATTGCCTCCTGCTCAGCACAGAAATATCTCTGATTTAGAGAAATGAGCAGTGTCAATACCCAGCAGCCCTCTTTGGGGCCCACTTAGGTGTTATGTGCATCAGAGTTGAGGCATCAGCTCAAGCTGGCTCTTGAACAGGTGGCCAGCAATTGCCACCTCTTGTGGCACGATGACTGATTATTGCAAAGCATAAATCCTGTGTAAATCCACGTGCAAAGAGAATGGAATCTGCAGTTCTCAACATCCTCCCTTGCATCTCCTCAGGGCCATGTTCACTCCTCCCCTACCTATCACCCTGACAATAGTAAACATCAAGCTCTTCAGCTAACTTAGATTACATTTACAGTCACCCTCCTATATCATTGCTCCCTCAGTGTAGAAAGGAGATCTCTCTGAGTGTGAAAAAAAATAGAAAGAAAAACATAGTCCAAAGAAGTGATTTTTATTGCAGCTAAAACTATCCAAAGTACTAAACAAAGACTCCAAGTGAATGACATTTAATGATGGGCATTTTTCTGTTCTTCTCAGGGGGAAAATGTTCTCATGACAGATGATTCTTTATAGATGCTCTGGGAGGGACAGAGTATTTTCATATATGCTTTTCTACTTTGCACAGAAAATATACTAAGTGGCCTTTTATATTATTTACAGATTTACAGGCTCTGTTTCTCTTTAGAAAAATAATTCAATTAACTCAGTTTTCAAGAGTGAAACCAGCACTTTGGAAAAAATAGAAGACAAAAAATTAACCTGTGTACTCCTGAAAAGATTATTGTTATGAATAAAGGATCAGCGAGATGACACTTAATATATGTTTTTGTTAACCAAAATACTATTTCTTATGCCAGAATTTACTATTTATTAGGCAATTTCAGCTGAATTGGATATTAGATTAGAAAAACTTCATCTTGCATTCAACATTCATTTAACTGCAGAGGGAATTGCTTGAAGACCATACTGCCATTTCCATGGAGGAAGCCTGAACTTCTTTGTTTTAATGTAAGACTGCTAGCAGCTCCCACCCCAGTGACTAAAACAAGTAGTGAGAATTACTGAAATACTCCTGAAGAAATCAAAAAAGCTGCAACAGTTTATCAGCACAGTTTATCCAGAGGGTTTACTTGTGACACACTCCAGAGAGTGCATGAGTCATACAGGGATTGCCATTTGGGTGACATTTGCCATCTGCCAGCAGTGGGTTACAGCCCCCAAATGCCAAAACTGAAGCACAAATTAGAGACATGGGGATTCCTACTCCTAATATAAAATTTGGCTCAGAGCAGAATTCCTCATGAACTGAATTTAAAAATACTTATTATGATCTTTGAAGGGTGAGGGGATAATATTTGATTTTGAGTGTAGCCAGACATCTGCACCCCTCCCTGTCTTCAGTGGAGGTGTGGACCCTCAGCACCTGCTAGGATGAGAACCCTTAGCCATTATACAAAGGAGTGAAGAATATGAAGATGATGAACAGTGACATCTCTAATCTTTGCAGGGTAAAACATCTCATGATCAGAGCTGGTTAAAATACAGAATGACCAAATGATTAACCAGCAGAAATGTGGGCTGTGTTGTTACTGCATCAAAGCAAGCAAGGCCAAACAAGCTCTCAGCTGGAATACAGATGCCAAAAGAGAGCTGACAGCCAGAAGCCATGTGTTTTTGGAACCTATCCCTGGAGAACGGGAAGGAGGAGAGATTTTCCCATGCTGATTTGTCTCTCATTGCCTTTCTGGACTTGATCCACTACTGATGTAGTCCAAATTTGCAATTGGAACCTAGTGTAGAAATCCAAGATTTTTATGGCTTACAAAGGATAACAAAAGGATAACACATGGAAAAGGAAAAAAAACCAACCAAACAAAAAGAAATTTAAAAACCACAACCCCCTCCCAAAACAAAACAAAAAAAACACCCTCTCCACCTTTTATATTATGCAGAAGAAGCCAAGAGGAGATTAAAGAAGGATTTTTCAAACTGACCAATGTTTTTTTGGAAGGTTTGGGATTTTGGGGAACACAGCTTTTAATATCTGAGGGAATCCAAATTTTTCAGTTAGCAGAAAGTCAGGACTGATCATTATTTTTCCGTAAAAGTAGCCTAAAATTACTCATCACTTGAAAATCTGTCACATTAACTATCCCAGCATTACACAAGCAGTCTGAATTAGAAGTAAGAGTGTCCTGTACTCCAGGATCATGAAGGTCTCTACTCTGTCTTTTGCCCACAGTGTAGATTTCCAAAGACTGCCAAGGAACATAAAATTAAACAAACCCAAAAATGTTTCTTTTGTATGACACCTACCCAAGAGTAAGACAACAACCTGGTGAATCCTTCAAAGACTCCACCTCCAACAGAGGTTACAAGTGCGTGTAATAAAGGAAGGCCCCTCCCAGAAGTGAGGCCAGCACAGCTCTTCTGAGAAACACAAAATCACAGAATGGATAAGTTCAAAGGAAACCATGGGGCACACTGTTCAGAGCTGTTCTAGACCAGCCTGAGTATATCTATGGATGGGAATTCCACAGCCTCTCTGGGCACCTGTTCCAATGTTTTGTTCCCCTTGTGAAGAATGAAGAATGCTTTTCGTATATGCAATCAAAATATTCTTCACTTCAACTTGAGTTCCCTTGCTTTGTATCCTTTCATTGTTTGCCTCTGAGAAGAGAACACCACCTTCCCTAAACTCTCTCATTAGGGAGTTGTAGACAGCAGTAAGGTCCACCTGAGCTGTGTCTCCTCCAGCCTAAACTAATCCAGCTCTTTCAGCCCTCCTTTATACATCCTGTGTTCTGGCTTCATGGCCCTCTTGGGGCCCATGGGATCCAATCCAGCCCATCACTGTCATTCTTGTACTGAAGAGCCCAAAACTGTAGTAGATGTAGAGATGTAGTCTCACATGTGCCAAGCAAGGGAATATTAACCTGACTTGCTGGCTGCATTCTTTCTTGTACAGTCCAGTATGTGGTTGCTCTTCCCTGCAGCAGGGGTGCACTGCTGCTTCAATCTCACAGAATCACAGAGCAGGTCAGATTGAAAGAGACCACACTGGGTCATCTGATCCAACCTCCCTGCTCAGGCACAGTCATCCCAGAGCACATAGCACAGGACTGTGCCCAAACAGCTCTTGAATATCCCCAGTAACAGAGATTCCCCAGCCTCTCGAGTCAATCTGTTCTAGTGCGTGGTCACCACACAGTAAAGAAGTTCTTCCTTGTGTAAAAGTGGAACCTTCTGCGCTTCAGTTTCTGCCTGTTGCCTCTTGTCCTATTACTTGGAACCACTGGGAAGAGCCTGGTCCATCCTCTTGACACTGACAGACATTGATGAGGTCAGCTTTTAGTTGTCCCTTCTTGAGGCTGCACAGCTCCCTCAGTCTTTCCTCATACAGGGGGATGCTCCAGACCCTCAATCATTTTTGTTGCCCTCCACTGGACCCGCTCCAGGAGCTCCATGTCTCTCTTGTACTGAGGTGGCCAGAACTGGCCACAGCACTCCAGATGTGCCTCACTAGGGCAGAGTAGAGAGGCAGGATCACCTCCCTTGACCTGCTGCCAATGCTTTTCCTAATGCACCCCAGGATACCATTGTCCTTCTTGGCTTTCTTGAGCACATTACTGGCTCATGGACAGCTTTTTGTCCCCAGGCACTCTGGGTCCTTCTCCACAGAGCTGCTTTCTGGCTGGTTTGCTCTTACCATCTTCCCCAGGTGCAAGACCACAAGACCCTGCATTTGCCTTTCTGAATTTCAGACAGTTCTTCTCTGGCCATCTTTCCAAGCTGTTGAGGTCCTTCTGAAGGGCTTCACAGCACTCTGGAGTATCGACCACTCATCCTATCTTTGACTCCTCAGGAGTCTTGCTGAGGAGGCATCTGCCCCTTTATCTAAGATGAGTAAGTCAAAATATACCGGGCCCAGTGTTGAACTCTCAAGGACATCACTAGTGATAGTCCTCCAACTCAAATCTGTGCCACTGATTACAACGCTCTGGGATCTGCCATTCAGTTCTCAATCCACCCCACTGTCCACCTATCCAGCTCAAGTTCAAGTTGCTGGCCACCAGAATCCCCAAATCCTTTCTAGCAAAGCTCCTGCTCTAAGCTGTTTTATCTCATGGCTTTATTCCCTACCATTTGCATCTTCCTTCATGTCTTTGATGAACTTCATGAGTTTTCCATCAGCCCATTTCTCCAGCCTCACTAAATCCATCTGCAGAGCAGATCTGTCCTCCAGCATGTCAGCTGCCTTCCTCTCACTGGTGTCATCTGAAACACACTCAGGGGCTTTGACAGGATCTGTTGTCTAAGCTACCAGGCGTTGCGATTTCTTAATATTTCAGCAACATTGTTCTGTTGAAAGTATTGTGATTATTCCTTGTTTGTTATTTGAATCCTTGGATCTTGTGAAGCTAGCATTGTACAGTCTAGGCATTTATTTCAATGCTTTGAAGAGATTCTGGGAATTCTTAGGTACTCACTGTCTTTATAGCGTTATCCTCCAGTTACACATAAGGCCAGACAGGATTAGTAGAATGGTGCCATACTTGCATTGACAGTTTCAGCAGTGTTTTGGTGAAAGAACATGAAACATAGGTTTTTAGGTTATTAAATATTATCCACACACTCCCTGATATCTCTTTTCTACTCAAGGATCTTTCACGCTATTCTTATGCTGCTTCTGCAGGTTATTCCTTCTGTATGAGGTTCATTGCAATGGAAAGTGAATGAAACACATTGATATGGTAGCATTTCCTGATAATCTTTAGGACATAACACATTGTCCATAATAGCAAAAATCTCTTTACTGAAGAGAAACAAGGCTTTGCTTCCACAGGGAGTTGATTTCAGGCATGGAAAAACCAGATTAATAAGTATAAACCAAACTGTGCTTCATTATCTTCCCTAGCTTTTTTCATTTGATACAGTAGGTGCTGAGATGAATACAAGTTTTGAATATGTGAAGTCTTATATGTCTTTCAGAGAAATTGAAAAGATAAAACAGAAAAAATCCTCTTGGGAATGTGTAACTGATCTGATTTCAGAGTTCATCTGGTATGGTAACTGATTCCAGCTCTAACTGAGCAACTGAGAAACAGATTTATAGACACTGTAACAGGCCTTCAAAGAATGATAATTGGCTGAAAGACCTTTTCTTGATCTACTGAAATGTCTTAAGAGTTGATCTAAGAGCAATAAATTAGTATGATCCTTTTCAGAGCAGACACTACCAGGTTTTTCTCATGCTAAAAGCAATTTTTACTTCATAGTAACTCCTGTTGGAAGCCAGATAGCCTGGCAATGGTCAAGAACTGGTGTTTAGCTTTTGTAAAGGGCCTTAGGGAGACTCCTAAGGCAACAGCTAACATAAAATCTTTTATTCACATGTGTATTATAGAGGTACTATTCCATCTACTTTTGCCCCAACAATATTTAGTTCCGGCAATAAACCTCGAAGCTGTATTCAAATTTACACACCTGTGAATTCCAAAAATATCTACCAAAGCCAGCAAGTCTCTGAAGCTGCCCTGTTTTAATGCCTGTTTTACTACCCATGAACTAAGATGCCTGAGGCACATTCACCCCCAGTAAATTCACAGACAGCACCAGGCTGTGTGGGAGCATTGATCTGCTGAAGGGTAAGAAGGCTCTGCAGAGGGGTCTGGACAGGCTGGATCAATGGACTGAGGACAATTGTATGAGGTTCAACAAGGTGAAGTGTCAGGTCCTGAATTTGGGTCACAATAATCCCATGCAATACTACAGGCTGGGGGAATGGTGGCTGGAAAACTGCCCTGGGAAAAGAACCTTGGAAGAGCCAGTGTGTGCCCAGGTGGCCAAGAAGGCCAATGGCATCCTAGCCTGGATCAGAAACAGTGTGGCCAGCAGGACCAGGGCAGGGATTGTCCCCCTGTACTCAGCACTGGTGAGGCCACACCTCAAATCCTGTGTCCAGTTCCGGGTACCTCACTACGAGAAGGACACTGAGGGGCTGGAGTGTGTCCAGAGAAGGGCAACAGAGCTGGGGAAGGGTCTGGAGCACAACTCAGGTGAGGAGCAGCTGGAGGAGCTGGGGCTGTTTGTCCTGAAGAAAAGGAGGCTCAGGGGAGACCTCATCACTCTCTACAACTCCCTGAAAGGAGGCTGGAGCCAGGTGGGGGTCAGGCTCTTTTGACAGGTAACAGTGACAGGACAAGAAGAAATGGCCCTAGGTTGCACCAGGGGAGGTTTTGATTGGACATCAGGAATAATTTCTTTGCTGAAAGGAATATTAAACACTGAAAGAGACTTCCCAGGAAAGTGGTGAACCCTCCCTGGAGGTATTTAGAAGATGTGTAGATGTGGCACTCAGGGACATGGTTTAGTGGTGGACTTGGCAGTGCTGGATTGCCAGCTGGGTCTGAAAGGAGTTTTCCAATCTTAAGGATTCTATGATTCTAGGTTGTGAACGGGGAGAGACCTAGCTAGTTCATGTGGTAATGTTATAATTTTGGTATTTAACCCCACTATGTCTGAAATATGTTTAAGACATCTTTTGAACCCATTCTGCACATTACAAGGTTTGAGCAAAGCAAAAAATGAACTATGAATGGAACTTTATGAACTCTCCTCTGCAGTGGGAATATTCATCTTCACTGCTGTTTCAAGAGCAAATGTTTCTTATACACACACAACCCTACCACCATGCAACTTGCTTAAATCTAATTTTTCTCTTTCCTAACAACTCTGTGGTTCTAGGCACTACTCAGCTTGCCAGTATTTGTCAACTGTCTAATACTGTCACTTTACTGCCTTAAGGGCCACAACTATATTTAAGTTTCACATGAAAAATGTGTTAACACTTTTAATTTAATAAAAATGAAATGGTGAAAAAGAGAACAATGATCATCAGATCAAAAACAGTTCTTCAACCTAAATACCTACACATCTAGCTATTGTAAGCATTTGCAACAGAGGTAGGACATAGTACTGTTCTTTTATTACAAATTTTCTGAAATCTGTCATTTTCATGGCGTGATTTTCTGAAATCATGCACAGTTTTGCCATGCTAGGAATGGGACAAAATGTTCAGCTTTAATTTTAGATTAAGGCATTCCTTCTTTTTGAATTGCTAATGGAGAAAGGAGTAGTACCTGTGATAGTGAAAAGACTTGGATTGATAATTCACCTGCTCTTTCAAATCAAGTTTTATATAATATTTAATATAAAATGGTAAGGTAGACACTTGAAGCACAAAGGCTAGGAAAATGTGTGAAAATGCAGCCCAAAGCCTTTGACACCAAGAAGTTGAAGAAATGACATTGCAAGTTAAAGTGTATTCACTGATGTGATGGAATTGTTCCTGAAATTACAGTTGTACATCTGCAAGGCTTTCAAAGAGGTTAAGTATTTATGAGATTTTAACAGTAATACTCATTATCTCCAAATATTATTACAGCAAAATAGCTTTAGAGGCGTGCATTAGGAATTCATTGAGATCAATTTTTTATAATCTCATAAGAAAATTTCTGTCTAAGAAAATAACCAAGGATAATGTTTTTCGTGAAACACAAATTGCTGAGTTTTAAAAAAGAATAAGCAAACAACACTGTCTGATGTTTCAGATGGGGCTGTGAGGGTGTTAGAGAGGAGTCTTCTTCAAAACTATTAACATGCAAGTGGTGACTGTACAGACCAGAAAGAGTAAACAAACCAAGTGAAACCCGAGGGCTTGTAAAGCAAGCCACCCCACTGTGGAGAATCCTCCCCACAAAGCCATTAGTTGGACCTCTGCTGGTTTTGATCTATATAAATGACTGAGACAGATGGAAAACAGTATGCAAGCTGCATTCGCTGATTATGTCAAGTGGGTGAGCAGAAAAAGGAACTGGGTTTCCTCTGAAATCAGGCTGCTATGCAGTAAATAAAATTCAGCATTGACAAACATAATTGAGGACATGTGATATGCAGCAGCAAAGAGCTCAGAAGATGAAACAAAGCAAAACAGGAAAAAGCCAAAGAACTTGGAGGGAACCTCAGGAAGATACAGGATTTGTCTCAAAAGCAAATTGTGATGGATGCAGCGAACTTTTCCTTTGAAATTTTGTTTATGCTGCTAGTAAGGAACCTGTCTGGAAAGCTGGAATCGTGTATTTCTCTCCATGTCACCCCCTTTATTTGTCAACAGAGCACCATAAAAAGCATAAAATCATCCAGGTGCTGTGTCTGATCATTTAATATATTCAGGACATCAATTGACCCTGCATTGCCAAGTCCTGTAGCTGTTCCACAGAAACCAACAATAGATCTCAGCCAAAACAAATAAGAAAAGAAAACTGATTGCCATTTTATACAACCATATCAAGCTACCAGCTTATATCATCACAAAAATGAAGTAGCATTTTTACAACTATCCCCATGAAAGGCCAAATGTATAGTGTGTTCATAAATAAGAGATTATGAAACTATTCTGAAACCATTTGGGAGAGTCTGTGTTATTCCCTAAGGGCAGACAGATTTTGAGTGCAAGTGTTCTGAAGTAAAACTACTTGACTGCTTAACCTACCTTATTGACTGTGTAAAAGAAGAAAGGCTACCTACTTCTTGAGAGCATGGTCTTTGTTGCTAAAGCCTATGGGAATAGAGGCATAGACAGGCTAATTTAAGAGCCCATAACAGCTCCCATCACCAGACAAGGTGTGAGTTAGGCAGGAGAAATGGTCACCCATCCAGGAGAAATGGTCACCTCCCCTCAGTTTCATGGACATGCTCCTTGAGTGACCTTGGGTAGGCTGGACCCAAAAGACATGTTTGGAAGGTTACGTAGGCTTACAGGCTAAAGTGAAGAGTCAAGATTTCTGCAGGTGTGATCACAGTCTCATGGCAATAACCTGGATTTGTGAGGCTGTGGGTAATAATGAAATAATTATTATTTATGATAATCTCATGAAATAGACAGACACAATGTGTATAAATCTTCATCTCCTCTTTTACCCACCATTACTTCTCTCTTGTAGTAAGACTGAGTGATAAAGGTACTTCTCCTCTCATCTTAAATCTGTACCTTTGTTGTAATGCCCACTGAGATAAACCCAGAATTAAGCCTGTAGTGTTAGAAGGTCCTGCTCATGCTGGTAGAAACTGTTGTCATGCTGTGTCGTGTGCTCCCATTTACCCACCACCCACTTCCAAATGTCAGCGTGGGAGTTTGTGTCACCACTTATTGACCCAGATCTTTTGTAAAACCTTCCTCCAACCCCTTCTTCCTGTCCCAGAAACCTTCCAAAATCAGATTTGTGATATGACCATTCAAACACTTATACTAGCTCAGGGCAGAGGATGGCCAGGGCTGGAGCTCACACTGCTGGGAGAGGCCAGGCACAATAGTGTCAGTCACTTAATTAGTACTGCTGAAGAAATGTCACTTAATAGATGCCCAAATCCTCCTTGGGGAACAGCCAGGCCATTTTCTTAGATTGCTTATTAGATGAAATCTGAAAAGGCTGAAAAAGATCATGACCAACATTAAAGATCCTTTACTGAGAAGGATGTTTGGGTCACTTACACTTCTTGCAAAATCATTTAATGCTTTTAGAACCTCAGTAACTAATGCTGTAGATGCTCATTATTGCTGGCTGGAAAAATGACATGGAAAGAGACTGTGGTTTGCCAGTGCTTTTGCACTCTCTGGCACTAGGTGTAAGAGGAGAATGAATCCCCAGGGTAGATTAGGAGAGAAGGAGTCTTTGTCCTCAAAATGCTCTCATTATAAACTCTTACAAACTTAAACTGGAATACATAATTCAGGGGATGTAAAGCCTGATGTAAAAGCCTGGATGTAAAGTCTCAGGAGGGGGATGGGGGGAAGGAAATTTCACAGTGCCCTTCCCTGTCCTTTTGTACCTGACTACTGTGCAGGATTGAAGAACCTTAGAAAGATCAAACTGAGGACAGGCAGGGCTGTAGGACTAGCAGAGCTCATGCCACCTTGTGCAGAGCAGCACAGATGAGCAATCTGGGGAGGGGGTGATGGAAACTAGAGGAAATTAAAGGAAAACAAATGCAGAACAGATGTCAGAAAGCACATTTTCCTTTGGAGAATAAAGGCATGTGGTGGCCTTCCAGACAAGGTTACTAGGGCAGGAATAACAAGACCATTTCATAAACAATTAGCTGCTCTTCAGGGTGAAAGTGAAATGCTAGCAATGACCAAGTTGGGCAGCTGACACAGGAACAAAGAATATACTCTTTCCCTTCCTTTGCACAAGGGATGTTTCTCTTGTAACACTCTTGTTTTCAGAATTGCAGTTTTTTGCAAGAACTTCCTGATAAACTTCAATCCCTGTCTCTCCTGTAAAGCCATCAGGAGGAAGCTGTTAGTGTCTGCTCTGGTAGTTGGAGGTAGCAGAGGGGGTGGTGTGCATGTGTGAGTGTGACCCAGACTATGTGTGTGTGATGTGAACTCTTCTCTGTTAGAACAGACCACCAACACATTTCACCCACGGGCAGTCAATAACCACTTTCCAGTTGGTAATAACTTCAAGTTCTTTGTGATCCTGAACTGTGGTTGGAAGGGTTTTAAATGGCTACTTAACTGAGTCTCTCAGGCTGAAATGAGCCTTTATGTACATCACTGCCAAACTTCAGTATTATTAAAATTCCTTCAGAAAAATGCTTCAGTTCAAGTACCTAAAAGTCTGTCTAACACCTTGTTGTGTCATTTACCAGTTCACCTAAAACTTTTTACAGCCTGTTTTGGTAATTTACTTGTAATGCTGGCTAAACAGCCTTTTCACTGATGATGTGAAAGTGGTTCAAACAGGAAGGAGGAGTGTGAAATTACAAAGAATACAGAAAGAAGACCCTGAAGTGCTTCCTTTTCCTTTCAGCTTAATGATGTCTTCAGTAAATTCTTAAACACTTGCTATTACTATTGCAGCTAAGAATGACTGTGAGTACTAGATTCTTCTGCAAAAATCAGAGCTAAAATACAGGTTTTCATGGTGCTAAACTTACAAGCACCCAGCGAGCTTCAATAAAATCTAAATATCTCTATTTCCAGTGTGGATAATTTAAGGTGCCCTATATCAACCTCTGATGGTTATCAATTAGAATAATTTTTATCCTCCAGAGGCAAGTGTCACAGAATTACAGAACAAGCTGAGTTGGAAGGGACCCAAAAAGGTCGTTGGGTCCAATTCCTGGCTCTGCACAGGACTTTTAAAAGTTACCTACTTGAATAACCCACTCCCTTTTTAGTGCAAGCAAATAAGAGTTGTGAGGACAAAGCAGGAAAAAGGTCAACAAACAGAGAAGGCAAAATCCATTCTTGTCACTTTGTCATTTATTGTTGGATTGGTTTGTTTTCAAGTCAGGTTGGAAAAAGACCCTAGTATTTTCAGCAAAATTTTAAAAAATACGCACACACCTTTCTTTTTTCTTTTTTTTTTAATTCATAAAAGAATATATTCAATTAAAATGAAGTCAGTTCTAGTAATATTTTATATTACTAATAGAAAAGAACTAATTTATTTTATGTGCAAAAGGGAAGAAAACCCAGAGCTTGGATATCCCTGAGAACCTGCAGGCTACAGAAAACTAGGAGAAGGATTGGGCTGGATGTTTTCAGCTTGGCTAATAATTTTACTTAGGATTTATTTTGAGGTCAGTGCTGGAGGGATAGGGGTTTGATGCTTGAAAAATTTAAAATTATCTGACAGAACTCAGCAACGCTTTGGAAATGAGATGGTAACTTTGGGAAGGCTTAAACAGAAGCAGAACAACTGAGTATTGAACACTTTTCTTTTTACATGTTTTCAACTTAACCTTCATTAGCCTGCTTTTAGAAACTGTCATTTATTTGTGAGCCCTTGTCCTTTGCAAAGGTCTGAGCCTTGGAAGAGGCTCCTCTTGAACACTTGCTAGGAGCTTTCCTGCTCTGCTCAGATGAAGGCTCTCTACACTCTCTCCATTCAAGCCAGAGGCACTGTCGGAGACATTAGAAGCAGCACTGCTTGCAGCTAAAACCAGATTATTCTACAAGCATTTTACCTGGTAGATCACTACAGACAGTTGCCCTTGGAGCAATAGAAAAGAGAAACATCAGGAGAGTGGGCTAGAAAGGGACATTTCCAGCCACAGATTTACTGGGAAGGAGAAAGGAGATACAGCCCTCACCTTCTGGGCACATGGATGTCAGGCTGGAGGAGATGCTTCTGGAGGGATGCTGAGAAAAAGGTTAGAGTATGGTTGACATAAGACAAAAATATGGTAAAAAGGCCAAAAATGTGGATTGAATGAGCTGAAATGACATGAATTACATAGAAAGAGCCATGTGTAGGCAACTTAAGTGATGGCACTGCTGGAATTACCTTACTTTTACCTTACCCGTAAGTAAAAAAATCTATTACAAGTGATGAAAGTGGAAAATCAGCTTAAAGCACATAGGGCTGAGAAACAACTGCAAACCATGTCAATTACAGGAAGGATTCATGGATTTACAGCAAATAACTCATTGAGCAGCAAGTCTCCAGGTCAAACTACGACATCTATTTAGATTCAAGTAAATAAAACGGGTACAAATATAAAATGCAATGAAACCCACACAAATGAATCCATGAGTGCTGGTATTTGCAACTCATTTTATTTAGAACAACAGGAAATTATTTAAAGTGAAGAGGATTTACAAGGAAACAAAGGGACAAAACTAAGTTAAGGAAGGGTCTGTATTATCCTAGTCTTTTTGTGAATGCCCATCCTTCTAAAAGCACCTTCAGATCTTTTGGGACATTTCCACTGAAAATCAGCACAGCTTTTGCTTCCTCTATCCATTTGACAGCCAACATGGATTAGTGGTCTACACAGTTAGAATGTAAATGTTACACTTTTACACAATTGCAACTTTTCAGAAGCTCACCCATTGCAAAAGTGGCTTTCGTTCTTATTTCAACTGTGAGTTCTCACTGTCCCTCCAAAGTTCTGTCTCTTAAGGCCCTTTCAGCTGCTGGCATCTGGTGCAGAGCTTACAATAGGAGACTTCATCAGTCAGTTCAAAGTCTTTCTGAACTCAGTTCTTGGACTACACAATAAAAAATCACAAAGTGTGTCCCTGTAAAGTTCTCTTGGGTAGGAACCAACATTCTGGAAGTTACACAACACCCTATGTGCTTTCATGTACCTTTTGAGAGTTATACTTTGGCAAGGAGCCTCTGTTTTAATTGATGTAAGCAAACTCTGACTGTGTTTTGGGGAAGTGTAGTCAACTAATGAGTCTTGATAATTATAAATGTGATAGCTGATGGCTACCTATAAGCAACATGGAAACACAACCAAAATCTGTCTCACTCCAAGGAAAGCCCAGTAAAATTCAAACTGAAGACTATAAACTTTGTTACATGACATGAATTAGAATTACAAATTACTTTGGCAGCAATACAGGCAATAGTATGTATGTTAAAAACATGCTTATTTTTGCTCATATTTATAAGTATTTGCAGTTTGAAGCTCATGGAACTTTTTTCTCTTTTTTCGTTTTTTTTCCCTAGAACATTTCACTCTACCTATCTGAATAGTGAATTCTGATGATTTCTCATCAATGCCTTATCTACCAGGCCTGTATACAGCAAACACATTTTTCATAATGATAGTTTTTCTATTACAGATCTCCATGTCATTTTCTAACAATAAATGTTTTCTTCTGGATAGCCATTAGAATATTTAAAAACGGTTAGGATATGTATATAAGACAGGACAGCTTACAGCATGTTCATACGAAGAAATATTGTGTGAAAAAAAATCATGTTTTACTTGCCAAGAAAAGCTAAGTTTTGTGGAGGCATTGGATTTCAGAATTTTATCTGAACAATTTCATAAAGCTAGAAACTTTGATTTACATAGAAGTGCAATCTGAGTCTGTCTAGTTGGGCCTGATGCTTTGCTACATTACCTATATCTAGGATAAGTAGATTTTATCTTACAGTTAATTTCTGTTGACAAAAATACCTGGATAGAGTTCATTTAATATCTTCAGCATGTCTGAGTACACTTGAAAGAGCTCTGAGAAAGGCTCAATTTCTAGTTTTGTTTCTAAAGATTTCAATAAATCTTCACTCATAAAAAAGATCCTGCTCTTCTTTATTCCCAGTTCAGAAAAACATTAAATCACAGAAACACAAAACCCACTTCTAAGATAAAAAACCCTAGAAATCATTATTACCTTGTCATTAGAACAATGAGACACAGAAATTATTAAAAATTTGGAAAAAAAAAAAGGAATAATCAGAGAGAAAATAACAAAATCCTACTAATTACATTCTTGTATATTCATCATCAATCTCATAAATATCAAAAGAAGAATTAAAGCAAAAAGGCTATTATTGGAAGAAGTAAAATAGTGAAAAGTTTTCACATTCAAGAGAAGTATAATTTCTTTAATTGCTTTATACACTCTTTTCTTTAAAATGAAAATTAGAAATTCTGAGATAAAACCATTGTCCAGAATGTGCTACCATGCAGTAAAGTAACCTGTGTCGAAAGTCCTGAGGCTGCAAGCATCATCACGCATCTGGCCAGCACGTTACCTTCCAAGAGCAGCTGCCATGAGCAAGCCAAAGGTAGCTGCTACAGTCCATGGATTCAGAGTTCACCAAGATCTGCCAGAGTGAATCTCAAAAACATTCTGTCCTGAGAGAGGTGATTGAAAACAGTGCTCTAAAAATGCCCAATTCCATGTAAAATCAATGACTAGATTGTATTCGTGCTGACTGAATGAATAGGCTTTCCAAGAAACCATTTGGATAGCCAGATTATCATTATTATGCAAGCCAAAATTAGGAACTGAAATATAGGAAAGTACAGGTTTATATTCCTGAAATTATATGTATAATATTTCAGGCAAAATATTCCTCAGGTAGTTAAAGGTTTAAAAGAGATATATTAATAATATCTCATGATATCCTGGTCTTTTCTGAAATGACTACTCCAGTCTCCTGACAAAAGCTATTTAGAATTGGAAATTTTTCTATGCAAATTTCTGCAAGAGCATGATTTAATGAGTGTATTCAGATCCTATCTAACTCTTACATTTTCTACTGAGTTAAAGTAATATTAGTAGTTAAAGTTTTGCATAATGGCAGTTGGATAAATCCCCCAATCAAGAGCTCAGAAGGTAAAATTGATTTTATTTGAATAAATATCCTAAAAATAAAAAAGACAAAATCAGCAGCTCCTGAAAGAGTATTTTCTTTGCATAATTTCATTATGAACTATCACTTTTGACTTATTTTATTTGAGCTCAGAAACCTATGCTTTTGCAAGCATAAATTCTTTCAAATTTTGTTGTGTTGGGTAATGCTAATCAAATTATTTCACCATTTTTCTTTTTCTTCACAAGGGTTTGAGATTAAAAAAAAAGGTAAAATTAAAAACATCTGCTATTTTTCAGGAAAATCTCATTGTAATTTCACATATGATTTCCATAAAATCTCATTCATCTCCAAGGACATTTTTAACTCTGTGCAATATCTGTCCTGGCCACATCAATGTTTGAATTGCATTTCCTTTAATCCCTCTTATCCCTCCTCATTTACATTATCATTGAATAGAAAAATGTTCCATAAACTTTGACACCACAGAAATCTGCAGATTTAAAGGTCTCCCTGAAATATTGTTTCTGGGATGGAAATAACCATCAACTGCAGCTGTAGCCAGATACCTTGGACACTATTCACTTCAGCTCTCTGGTTCAAACATATCATCAAACATCTACTCCTTCATGAAATATGAAATTGTTATGACATGAGATAAATAAAAAAAAATCACTAATCAATATGTTTTAGCAAAATTATGCTGAGTGAAATTATAATTATTTTTAGACTTGATAAAAATACTGATTTAAAGTAGCTTTCTTGTTTTGGGGCCACAAATTTATAATTTATTTCTGTCCCAAATGAAGAAAGGCCATTGAAATCAGCTTTCTTGAAATATTTTAGCAGTCCTTCATCTGGTAGCTAAAAAAAGTTTAAGCTTTTGCAAAAGAAGACCTTGTTTTCAAATTAAAGAATTAAAGTTTATAGGGCTTAGAGAGGTGTCTCTTTTTCTCATATTGTTCATTCACTCCTGCTGTAACCCTGAACCAGTTTTTTATATAAAGACAGAAAAGAAATGAAGTTTTTATGCACTACTATGGTCATGCAGTTCAAATTAATCTGTGTCTAATGCCCCAACATCAGATTTCCTGGTATTCTGTAACATGAGAAATGTTAAATCTTCATTTTTCTTATTTTGGTGCTTCAGCATAACCTGAAAAAAGATGTTTCCATACAGCAGTTTCATCCAAGTGGGTATCCAGTATTTATCTCCCTTCACTGGCCCTGTATGCATATGCAGATCCACAACATCAAAACAGCTGCAGAATAGACCTCAAGATACAATGTCCTATCTTCATCAAAGTAAATTCTCATAGCATCAACACTTTACCACACAGATGAAGCAATTATAGCTTGCATTGGGTAAAAATTTGAACTCTTCCTCTGCCGTTGACAACTTGAAATGTTAACAAAATGGATTAGATCAGGCAATGCACAGCAATCACAAAAACATCATCACTTAAACAAACTTTGGATAATTTTTGCTCCATGACACAAAATGTTCACTATGGAGAGTAATGGCTTTTTATTCAAAAATCAAATATGGACATTTGGAAGAAAATTCTTTCTTTTATGAAGCCAGGATTAAATATGGAGGTTTTCATATGAATGAAAGTCTCTCAAATAAAGCTGTCCTTGCAACACTAAATATGAAGTGTTTTCCATGCTCACAGTATACAACAGCATATTCTGCTTGACAACAAAATGAAAGAAAATTTAGAAACCAAGGCCACAAAGTTACATTGTCTTATTTTAGTGTCTTATAATTTTTAAAGGAATCTATAACAATAATTTTTTTTGCATATATGATTTCTGTAACATACTGTCCTTATATTTTATTTCAGAGGAGTTTTTTTCACCTTGTCCACTGTGTCTACTTTCTAAATGAAACAAAAGAAAGCTTGGCCCTCCAAATGCCTGAACCCATCCAATGTCATCCTGGCTTAGGATCCAGTCCAGAGCCTGTGAAGTATTGTAAATCTGACCATGAGATGCTAAGCTATTTCATTTCAGAAAGATCTTTGTATCTGGAAGTGATTTGAGAGAATATGTCAGTCAAATTACAATTGGAGTAGCAGCTGCTTTCATATATGAAATCGTTTCATTATCACTGAAATGGAACCACTCTTTCTTAAATTCATACTGTATGACAGTAAGTCCCCAAACATATTAAGGCTTTCTATCACTTAGACACAAAATCCATGACTTAACAGAAAAGTTACCATAAAAAGATTAATAATTTTTTTTCATATTACCAGATGTAGTAAATTTTACAAATATCTTCCTCTTTTTGATCACATAAAATGTACTATTTTGCATCTGGAGTAAAGAACCATTTTCCATTCTTTGTGTGGCCTGATTAAAAAAGCTAAGCAGAAATTTTTCATAAGCACAGTGTGCAAAATTAAATGTAAGTTGTCTTTTAAGTCCTTCAAAAATTTAAAATTAAATTTTCATAATATACTGAGGGCATATTAGGTGCCATAACCACTTTCCTTTAATTTCTCAGGTTTGGGGATATACTGGATAATCTCAAAGGTCAAAAACCTAATAACACTGTCATGCCAATATTGCCTTTTCTGGTATGGAAATCCTTAAAAAATATCCATGACCTTTATCTTTTGAGGGATGAATCAGTAGAGAACAGCTATTTGCTTTTCATCCTAATACATGGACTAGACGACCTCAAATCAAACCAGCCAGTTAAACATTTGAAACAAGACACTGTGGGTGCTAAAAGTTTGCATGGATCCAAAAATAATTAAGCTAATTCATAGAACAAAGGTATATTGAACAATATTAAATATGATGTCAGGCTCAGAAAGTCCCTGAGCCTGAAATTGTCAAAGGCTGGGAAAGTACCATGGGAAGATAACAGCATACATATCTCCAGTTCTTATATTGTTCCTTAGACACCTGGTTTTGGCATAGTCAGAGATGAGACACTTGGGCACATGCTGGAAGTTATATAGGTACTTCTCCCCACAAAAAAAATGCTTTAAACTGATATCTGACCTAGCATTACAGGTATGCCAGCAGTACCTTACCTCTCCTCTGCAGCCTAGACCTGCAAGAGCACTGGGGCCTCCAAGAAAACTTGGGCCATGTAGAATTCAGTTTGTGAGCCAAGAAGGCACCTTTTTAAAGCTGCTCATCTAGCTTAAGACAGGATGAACTATATCAACACATCTTTGTAAAGTAAGTGCAATAATCTTACCTTGCACTGTTTGTGCTAATTCTGTTTATCACCTCCTTCATTGCCTGGAAATGAGTGTATGTCTGAACCAGCTTTTTTTGAATTTTATTTACTGATCTGATATTTCAAAGGCAGGAATCTATCCATACTTTGTTCCCTCCGCAGTCAGGAGAGAGAGGCACCTCTGCAGGGTGATCCATCCCTTCTCACTTCTCAGCAGTGACTTGTTGCTTACTCTGGGTGCATTAGATCCTTGTATTTCTCTTACCTTCTTACTCTTCTCTCCTGGACTCTAATATTAACTCAGTAGATCTGAGTGGATCGAAATATTCTTGTAATATGATCCTGTAAATATTCTTTTTTCTTTTTTTTTCTTGAGGATATTAGGGCTGTGTGAAAAATCTGAGCCCTGCCTGTCTTTTTGTTCTGACCATTTGCCTTTGACCTTCAGTTTTGGTGGCTTTTTCAAATCCTTTCTTATGGTCTTACTGTGTCCTACTGGACTGGACCAAGATGGCCTTTCCTCCTCTGGTGGCTGTTAGGCTGAGAGAATAATCAAAACTCTTACAGAAAGCATAAATCAATCATTTGCCACTACCATGGCACTCAATAACCAGCAATAAAACTGGCACCAGCAGCAGCTCCCCTCACTACTCTAGTATCTCTGTCCTGGCTTCTCTAAACCTTCTTGGTGACAGCCTGTGCTCTCACAGGTGCATAGTTTCAGAGAAAGAAAAAGGCTCTTTCCTTCCAGCTCCAGCTGTGCAGGCAGACATTATTCCCAGTATTTATTTTGCTGTTCATGCACCTTCCTTTTTTAATGCCCTTCATGTTCCTCACCAGACTGAACTCCAGGTGGGCTTTGGTATTTCTCCTTCTATCCCTGAATGTTCAGAGTGTCTGTGTGTCCCTTCCAGGTCTCACAGCTCTGCTTCCATCTCCTGTAGGTTTTCTTTCTATGTTTAGGTGTTTTCATGAGCACTAGTTCATCCATGCTGGGCTCCAGCTGCCTTTGCCTGACTCCCTGCAGAGCCCGGTGAACCTTTGTTGAGCTTGGAGGAGATGATCCTTGGTAGCCAAAGAGCTCTCCCGGACACCTGCTTTCTCAAGAGTCCCATGAGATTCTTCTAATCAGGTGCCCTGAACAAGCCAAAATCTGTTTTTCTGGAGTCTAGACATTTGCTGTTCTATGGTTCTAAAGAGTATCTGGCATACAACTAAACAATTGCCTTGGATTTCACTTCAGTTAAAAGTGTCTAGGCTATGGTCTCTAAGATTGCTTTGCATTGTGAACCAAAGTATTGCAAGCACACTTCCAATCTAGGCTAAAACAAGTATACAAGACACAACTTGAAGACAGGGATGAATCTGATTTTTATCATTTTGGTCAGAAAGGTCAATGATATGAGCTTTTATTAGTTGAAGTGCTTCTACTGAGTTTTTTGTTTTTGTTTTTTTAGTGAATCTTTATGTAAAAAATAAAAAAAAAAAGCCCCCCCCCCAAAAAAAAATCAAACATAAAACCCAAACAAACAAAGAAAATGAACAGCCCAGGAGGAATGTGGAATGCTCAGAATTAATTTTCTCCTTTCTCTTGTGCACTAAGCTGCAGCTTTGTACACCTTCTAAATTCCATTAATTATGTACAAAGGCCAGAAGAGCATTTCTGTCTCCATCTCAGTTTCAGGCAAGCAGAGCTATTGCAGAGCAATTTCTGCATAATTTCCTACAACTGGCAAAGCTATACCCCCTGAGCTCCCTGCTGCTGTAAATCACATTCTTGGAAGCCTGTACCTCTTGGTTCACTGCACATGACACAAGAGTGTGCACTTGTGACATCAGACCCCAATGCTTAAACACTGCAGTGCTTTAAGCACCCTTTGAATCTTACTGGAATATCTTAAAAGGTTTGATTATTTTGGACAAAGTAACATGAACATCTCTAGAAAATATGTCGAAGAAATGCAACTAGGCAAAGAAAAGCTGTATGCAAGAATGGTAAAGCCTTTGGTCTCTATTGCAGCTCATTTATGCTGCCCTGATGAGGACCCAGCAGTTTGTAAAATCTTTCAATCTTCTCATAAATGCTAGGAAAAATTTCCAACCTCTTTTTGTCTTAAGACTGTTCAAATTGTAATGAGGATGAGTAAAAAAAAAATATATTGTTTTCTTAAGAGTTTTTGTCAGAAACCTGGAATATATCCTGGCCACCTCTTCAAAGCACTTACACATTTGCTGAGCCTTGGATTTACACCACAAGAAAAACCTCTCCATAAAGCTTAGTGTAGCAGTGGCTACCTTTATTGTTAGTCCCATCTGAATGAAAAGGATAATATCTTCTTTTCTAAAGACATATTTGTAATAGAGTTCAAGTTCTAGTACAGCAGCCTAGTAGACGAAGTAGAGGGTAAAATCAGGTACTTGCAGAAAAATATAATTTGGGTGGCTGCTTGAGTCTCCATGAAGTCTCATTTAATTTCCTCCCTCTCCAAAAAAAGCAAAGATAAAAAAAGGAATATAGAAAGCATAGAGCCATTAGGAATGGTGAATAGTACTACTTTTAAAATAAGAGGTAGTGAATTTTCATCTGAAGAGACTATTTTCATTTTGAAAATTGATAACTACTACTAAACAACATTCCTGATACTTTTACTAGAGGAAAGGTAACATTTCTCCAAGTCTCATTTCTTATATCTTTGAAATAAAGGGTCTGGGTAAAATGTGGACTAATAAGCTAAAACCTTCTCCAAAAATTCGTTGCCTACTTCATTTATGTTGGTCTAAATATCCTGTGCAATAACATACTGACTTGGGCATTCACCTAATAGAGATATCCAAGTTTCTGCCATCACTGATCATATTGCTCCAAACCACTTTATGCAAGGCAGTACCAGCACCAGGCATGTTTTGAGGTAGGTTGTTGTTTCTGTGCTGAATTCAGTATCACTAGTATGGGCAGGTATGAGTAGTTCAGGATGTAATCACCCAAAGCTGTACAGAATGGAAATAGCCTGGCCATTTATTTCCACTTCCCCAAGCTGCCTTGTTAATACATCACATATTTGAACAAGGGGAAAGACATGATACAATGGTCAATGTTCACTTTGAGTTTCACTCAGTCTTCAGCTTCTTTGAGAACCAACAGTCCACACTGGCCAAGCAAGAGCCCTTTGCTTTCTCCCCTCCCTGCTGGATGGGATTGTCTGCCCATCTCCAACAGACCTCAAGATCCAAAGGCCCTGCCAGCAGGGTTGTCTTTTTGACAGTGCTAACCTAACTCAGAACTGGATTGGTGAGGTGACAACCACATGTGGTATCAACAGCATCCCAACATTAAACAATGCCTCAGCACTGTGATTTGAATGTTTTATATGAAAATAAAAATTAATGGCTTACTTTTAGCCAGAGTCTTATACATCTACAAAATAGCAGCAGGATGACTAAGACTGAAATGCCTTTAACTGTCACAAGGCAACCCAAAAACCTTTGTGCTTGAATACATGCTTGTCTGCAAATTAATAGCACCAAACACAGTCAAAACTCATTTAGAGCTGAAAACTGTCAGCAGCTGGTTAAATGATGATGATTCTGGTTGTCTATATAGATAATTCATGCAGTTATATCTCAATGTAATTGACATCCTTTTGTGTGTGCTTCACAGGATGGCATGAACTGTGAACACTTGTATTATTTATTGATACCATATGTTAATGCATAAAGGGATGGCCAAACAAAAGCTAATGAGGCTCATAAAATATAAAAAAGTGTTGGTTAGAGAGGATTTTTGGCAACTTTTACGAAGAGTTCCTCATGCTTGAGGAAAGGCCGAACTTGTCCCCTGGAAAAAAAAATCGACCATATGCAGAGGCACAAGGCATGTCACACAGCAAAATTTCCCCATAAAACACCCCTTGTGTTATAGGTACTGCAATAATCTCCAGAAGATGAACAAGGAGATGCCAACAATAAAAAAAAAGCCAAGATGTTAGTCAAGCTCCATCACAGGGACTTCTCAAACCAAATGTGGTCAGGATTGATTTTAAAGGTTTACTTAGACTAAACAAGGAGTTCCTATTTTCCTCTAAAAGCTCTCAAGGCAGTAAGGAATATTTAGTTCTCATTAAACATGCAGCACACTTTCTAAGCTTCATGCTGGCAGTTGTAATTGAAATAAAAACAAGGAGTTTTTGGAAATACTGAGCCATTCAAACTGTGAGTGCTGTCAAATATCAGTCAGCATCTCTTTTCATTCAATATCCAAATTCACCGGCTTAAAGAGAGTTCAGCACTTGGAATTCAAATGATGGAATTTTCACCACATATAAATTATGGAATAGGACTTCGTTACAGGTACATCAGGTCAGCTTTCTCTTGGTGACATAAATGTTGATTACAAAAGAGGAGAGGAGGTCTAACTAAACCACTCCTAAGGTAATTCTTTATAGAAACTCAAACTTTTATTCATCACTAATCTAAATTTTAACTCTGAAAATTCTATGACAAATTCCTGTCAATGGATGTTACTTTTACTGTCTTATAGCACCACCCATTCTTTGTCTTAGCTTCTCATTCAAGCTGAACTCTGCAGTGATGTCTACATCCCACCCAGAGAGGAGCTCAGAAAACAGTGTATCTTAATTTGGACTTTGAGAATCATCCTGCACAAGCCATGGACGTGTCTGAGTTTAGAAATGCACTTTACAACCAGCTCAGTTATGCTGGAGTCCTTGTTCTTTACATAGGGCCTTCTGAGGAACCCATTTTGTCTTTCCTTTCAGGCTGATCTTCAGCTACAAGAAAGAGAACCAGGGAAGGACACAAGGCTGGGAGGTGTGTTTGCATATTCAAGCTTCTGTGCTGCTTCTGAACACTTGCTGCAGAAAATATCAGAAAGGCCCAGAAGATGGCAAACCATGAAAATTAATGCTATATTAAGATAAAATACTTCATTCATTCCATCATTAAAGTTTTCCTTGATATAAAATCCCTTGAGCTGAGAGCATAAACTTTCAAAGAGGCAAGGCTTCTGCTGAATCAGTTGTAAATCTTAACACATACATCATATAATGCTGGAACTTGTAATAATTTCCACAAGAACTGCACAATTTGATGCCAACTCAAAATCAGATCATTCTGAGGGCATATCTGGTTGGATACACAGAAATCAACATTATTTTTTCACCCTAGGAATCTTTCAAAAACTGTAGTGTTTGTTTTAATCTGATCCAGTATAACCCTTTGCCCCTATATATAATAAAAATTCTGCTTAAATTCATTTTGCAGCCAACTATTCACAGTCAACATAAGGTTTCCTGTTTTCTACTTAGCATAAAAGTGAGTAAATCAGGAGAAAAAATCAGGAGAAAAAATCAGGAATTGATTCCTTCTGTGCTGCACCTCTCAATATCCATCTTTTTTTTTATCTAAAGAAAGATTTGCTGTATCTGTGGCAGGATGGCAAGACACTGATATTTCCATTCAATCCACCCCTGTGAAAGAAGGGTAAGCTACTTCAATTTCAGTATTGCAATGGTAGGATTTGTTTGCTGTGAATAGCCAGACAAAGTTTATACATAGCCAAAGCAATAGGCAGATGAAAGCATATTATGCATTCTGTAACACAGGCTTTGTTATACTTTATTACACTCACCACAGATACAGGTGTCATTTTTGAATCAAGTAATTGGATGAGCCGTCCAGCGTTTTATCCTTGACTCCAATCTAAAATTATGACAATGGCAAGTAATCCAAATTCTTCCCAGAAAAAACAAACTTAGAGGTAGAGCTCTGGAACACTCCGAAAGTAAATCAAATATTAAACAAGTTTGTTGTAATTACTTTAGCCTCTATTGAGTGAAAATTATTTTTATTTCACGTAGTAAATACATAACACCAGAAGGGATTGCTGTGAGCTGGAATGTGAATTCCACTCAGTTCACTGTAAAAACGACTTGGTTTTAACTTAACCATTCTAGTTCCAAGTATTAGGGAAACAAGATGACAAGCAGGCATTACAATTCAATGCTCAGTTTCTCCATTCCTATTCTCTGCATATCAAAATACAAAAAAGGTTGCCTTTGCTTCAGATTGAATGTGGAATTGGTACTAAGAAAATGAGTAAATGGTCAGGCATTTTATCCAACAGACCGTATTTCACAAAGCGAAATTTCACTGATGTAAAGAAGAAAGATACTGCACAGGTTACAACAGCAATTTGAAATGCTGTGCAGCAAAACCGGGTGGTGCTTGTTCTGCCTCACATTTTGTTGTGGTTCGCTGTTTTAGTTTGTTGTTACCTCGTTTTTCCCCATTTATTGTAATGGTTTCTTCCCATGTTACACCCCCTAGATGGTCTGCTCCAGGTCTCCCTTTCCCACCCTTGCCCCATCACTCCGCCCCAATCCACTCCCCTAATATTGTCAGTCCTCCCTGGCTCCTCCCGGACACCCAGAAAGTTCTTTGTCTATCAGCCCAAAAGAACTCCCCAGCCACTGTCAGTCCTCCCTAACCCCTCCCGAACACCTAGAAAGTTCTGTGTCATTTATCCCTCCGTTGATGTATGATTTGCTATGATTTTGTACTTTCCGCCTATGTTTTCCCTCATTGGTTGGTCAAGTTTTTGTCCCCACCTTGTGTTCCTCCCCCAGAGTGCCCTGATTGGTTTATGCTTTGTACCCTCCCTTGGGACCTCCCCCGTATTTAAGTTGCTGCACACCTGTGATTTTTGCCTTCTGTGGTTCCCTTCCCTTGCTACCAGTTGTCCCCTACCCTCTTTCCGATAAAACCCTCCTGGATCCACGGAAGGACTCGTCCTTGCTCTTTGCTTCTCCCGGACGCGTGATCTGCTCTAAGGGCTTGGTGCCCTAGCCGGATTCCCGGTTTCCAGGAATCTGGGGAACGGCCACTCCTGGCGCGGAACTTCGCCCTCGGGGGCTAGCTGGGCAGGCCGGAGTGGACAATAGGAGGGCGAGCCGCGTCAACATTTCCTTGGTCACGTCACATAACACTGAAGGCCAGACTGAAAGGACACTTGGATGCAATGGCTCTTAACATCACTATGCTTGACTTTCAAGTACCCACCTGCAAGAATTCCATAATGCTGACTTAGGCTTCAGGAAATAGAGGTCTCCTTTGTGAATAGCTACTTCCACCCAAAGCAGATCAGTGCTCAGCCTGACTGGATGCAACTCCACAAATAGACAGAAACTTTAGATAAGCTCTTTCAAAAGCGTCCCCAAAAAGAAATCTTCATAACGCAGTGTATAGTGTATATATGGCAGAGCCATGTGTGGCTGTGGCCACTGCACCAACCATGTAGCTTCTTACATTTCACTAAGGCCAGCTTCAGACAAATCTGCTCCTACTTAAAAGATTTTGTCATCTGATGGTTTAACAGTGAACATGGTGGTGGTGCTGGTGGATGGTTGAATTTGACGATTTTAAAGGTCTCTTCCAACCTTAGCAATTCTATACTTATATGGTATATGAGATGTTATACAACATAACCAAGGACCTGTGTGGCTGATTGACTTTATGCTTCAATATAAACTTGATTGGCATGGTAGTTCTGTAAGAGCCTCACAGGAGGACCAGCTGGCAAAGGCATGGCACATAGTTAATGTTTCTAGATTGTGTCTCCTTAACTGTATAATCACAATTTAGATTTCTACAGGGTGTACTGCACTCACCGGACCTTCCATTTTAACAGAGCTTAGATCAGTGGGATACAAAGGAGAGCCTCAGAAACTTATTTGCTGTTCCAGACTGATCCCTTTTCAGTCTGATTTTGATTCTTACAAAACATTAAAGTCCCAAATATGTATACACGTGTGTGTGTTGTGTGTGTATTTATATATGTATATTTATAAATATATATATATATACACATACACTCATAGCTCATGTATTCAGCTTGTGGAGCAGGGCTGTGCTCAGTTTATTCAGATATTTGGCACCCATGTCTGCAGAGGTAGTGTTCCCACCAAAGCAATATCGCTTATGAGACAAATGAAACATTCAGAAGATTCAGGGAAAGGAAGTGGAAATGTTTCACACCATGTGGATCTGTGGTGAGAACGTTCACTTGAAAAGAGAGGAGCATGGTCCTCCCAGACGTGACACTGCTGCCAAAACTGTTAACATGTTTGACAGTGAACAGTCAAAGGACAAAACCCTCAATTAACTTTAGTAGTTGAGAGAGTCCTATCTTCCAGATAAGAAATTCTTTATGTGGGAGCCTGCAGATGAATTACAAGTTTGTGTGACTGAAGAGAAGAACAAACTGCTAGCAAAGCAGTTACATCCCCTAGGTGAGCTCAGAGGGTATAGCAGGGGGTGTTGAAACAGTCTAGGGGGAGAATTGTATAATCTGCCTTTTGGAAAGGACGTCTGAGTCCATGGGTGAGACCATCCACACCAGGGTGAGTTTGCAGAAACTCTACAGGCATGATGAGACCCTAAGTGGAAAATGTCTACAGCTCTTTGTTAGGGTAAAAAAAGAAAAAATAAAACCCGCAACACGAGGTCAATTTTAACTCACACCTCCAAAAGATACTAAAACACCCTGAAAAGAATGTAAGGATTTGACCCATTCTATTTTTAAAAAGAAAAGCATGAAACAAAAAATTCCATAATATTCCTTTTGCGAAAGTAGGAGAAATATCTGCAAGCTAGCAATGAGGAGCAGTCTACTGCGTAAATTGGTGAAAGTTTTATTTCAAGTCATTTACAGCAAGACAAGACAATGTGGTAGGGAATAAATTACCTGTCACAAAATAAGACAAGAGAGACAAATAACCTAGGAGAGCTTTTTCATCTCTGATTTATTTGTTTCTACAAAGATTATGAAATTTACTTTACCACATTTACCCCTGCAACAAACTGGAGTAATGCAAAGAGAGAGAGGTATGACCCTGAAACAGAGAACAAATATGGAGGTCAGAAAATCTGTGTAATAATTCCTTATTAAGACGGAAGGGATAGGACAGTAACTTAGCAGGTTAGACTCATGTGGGTACAATGGATTAAGGATATTTCAATGAGGCACTTTGTGAGACAGGATCCTTCTAATCCTGAGGGTAGTTACAAGGCATGTGAGACATTCAGGGTGATGGTGGTGGCAAATTAAGTTTAATATATTAATGAAATATGATTCCCATGTTGTGTGGGTTACAATGGTTCCACACAAATTAGTTGTACACAAATACATAAATGAATATCTGTGTTATCATTTCAAGGAAATACGTTCTGCAGTGGCTCAGAGTGGTACCTTTCGCATCTGCTAGTCATCTTATTTGGCAAGTCAAGGACAAGAAAATGCTAAAAATTACTGATAAGATCAAGGTTTGTAATAGTATTTGTTTGATTCTAATAGTAACAGTATTAATTTTTCCTATTGATTTCTGCATACATAAATAGGCTTCCTAATTATTTCAGTTAGTTAATCTAGTATTATAAGAGACATTGAGGCACCAATTCTAGAAATACAGAAATCACATAAATGGCTTCTGATTTAGAGTGAACAGAAATCACTTCTCTCCTTCAAGAGGGTATAGAGAGTAACTTCTATTATATAATTAGCTCAACAGCTACTCCAGGGTCAGATGGATTAATCCTATATATGCACTTCTTCATTTATGTCAATGCATACAAAAATACAGCCTGTTTAACAAGTGCATATGCTCAGAGACCTGGAAAATAACAATCTTTTGAGTCTGAGCAAATTTTGAATAAATCACTGAGCATGTCATAGTGTCAATTATGTTAAATGCCAACATGTGGGATTCAGATACAGATTCGCAGCCCTAGTGTTTCTGAAAATACAACAAAAAGTCAAGTCCTGATGTGTGTAAGCATGGTACACACTAGATGAGATGGATTAGCTGCCAGCTGCAAAGATTAGGGTGCAGCTTTGATACAGGCTCAGATGTCAGCAGCAGGGTATGGTGGAGAGTTGCACACTTTGAGGTCATGGCTTACATCTGGGTTGCAGAATCTCTAATAAAGAATGAGCTCCTCCCTGCTCCTGTTCCAGTCTGAAAGATAGAAATGGAAGATCATTAGCATACAAAAGAGTCTTCAAACAAAATGCTGCCATCTTCACCTCTGAATTGCAAGATTTCCAGTTCAAGCTGTGCTTGCTGGATACTGTAGCTGAGTTGTGCACGTTAGTCACCTTACATTACGAATCATTTTACAAAAGCCATGACACTGATCCAGTTTGTCACAGGTGGTGCATATTTGGCCTAATTCTGGAAGAACTTACAGCAGATTAACTTGTCTAACACTTATGATCTAAAAACGTAAAAACCAGTGATTTACGAACTGCTTCATTCAAATTTAATTGCAACCACTGTGAAATACACCATTAATTAATTCAAGCACAGCTGCACTTCTAGCTACTCTGCTTTAGACCACTGGAAAATCTAATACCTGTTTTTCTTTCACACAACCTATATGTACAAGTGGGACAGCAAGAATAGATTTTCCCAGTATGTGAAAGAAGGGCATTTCTTCCTATAGAGCTTTCCCAAAGTCAGTGACCATGGGGGAGAGAGCACATGTGGGAAGAACAATTTAGTGAGAAGTTAGTGAGAAGAGGAAATGAAGCAGTACAAGTTCATATTTTTTACCAATACCAGCAGCATTTCTGTGTTACTCTCATGTCTCTTGACCTTGCTTCCTCTGGGCATACAAGTTCCTTTTTTTGTCTTATTTCCAAGAGAAGATTCCTGTTTAGCTAAACTGGTCTTCTGTCTCATCTGCTTGACTTCCAACATTTAGGAATTGCCTGTTCATGGGCCTTTAGGAGGTTCTGTTAAAAAGTGACCAGCACTGATGGACCTCAGCACCTTCAAAAGTATTTTCCCAGGGGACCTTACTCACTAGCTTCCTGAGCAGCCTGAAGTCTGCTCTCCTCATGCTCAGGATGGAAGTCTTGTTGACACTTTTCCTCCTGTCAACCAAAAGTTTAAACTCAATTGCTTTGTGGTCACCATGGCCAAGAAGGCCATCAATCCCGTCTTTTATTCACGAGACCCTCTCTGTTAACAAGCAACAAATCAAGCAAGCAACTTTCCTAGATGGCACTCTTATTACCTGTATCATGAAGAATTCATCAGGAGTTTTAGGAATCTTCTGGCCCTGTTTGTGCCAGCAGTATGGTTATGGTTCCCAGTTAACATCTGGCAAGTTGAAGTCTCCCATCAGAACACGGGCAGTTGATTTGGATGTATCCCTTAGCTCCTGCAGTAATTCATCAGTGTCATTGTTGTGGCTAGGTGATCTTTAGTAGATAGGTTCCACTGCCTATCACTGGTTTTCTCCTGGTGGAGATGGTGACCAGCTTCCAACCTTCTGTTCAACAGACCCCTGGCTAGCTACTTGACAGGATTCCAGGTCCACATGGCTCTCCACTACAATCAAACTTCGAGACTCTCGAGACTGTAGAGTGTCTGAGAACAATCTATCAATCTCTTGCTTATTTCCTTGAATTTTCTATTCACTCCTCCTGGAGCTCCTTTACCTGGTGATACATCTCATTCTTTTAGAAAAACAACTTCAGCAACTCCACTGACTAAACACCCACACTGTTAAATGAGCAGCTATGAACTTTCTAGCACTAACTTCCTATGACATTATGATTTTATCTAATGGACTGAGCAGCACATAATCAATCCACAGTTCTTCCCTGGTGCCAGCGCTGATAAACTGTGGTGAGGTCTCTCCTCTCTGTCTCCCTTTTGGTCCTGGATGCTTCCACCTCTAGGACACATATGTCAAGGGTTATTAAAAAATCAGTTGAGTCAAATCTCAGCAAATGAATAGCATATTGATATTCCATAAAGAACAAATGGGTGAAATGTTTAAAATGTTAGATACTATTTATTATTTTATTACACATCCACCATCACAGGGCACTGTGTTTTTTAGTAGTCATAATTTACTCAGGCAAGGGACAAACAGTGTTTACTTAGATACTCAGTTTGTCCCTACCACATCTCCCCCAAAAACAATTTACTGAATATTAGTTTCAAGTGACTTGCAAGAGAGAGGTAAATTAAATACCAACTTAATGGTAGGAAAATTTTCATATAGCCACTGTGTACCTTAGCAATGAATGCACACTTTCATGAGTAGAGAGGCTGACACATTTAAATCTAAGTTTAGAGAGGTAGTGTATTTCTCTTACAAAGTATGAGTTGAGTTCTACTCTGGAAACAGACAGTTGGTTCTCAGGAATAAATATCTATCACTTTCCACCATTACTAATTTTCAAGGGTATTGCTGCTGTTTTCATGGAGTTAAAGGGGATCTGACCTCTGTTGATCTCTGTGGTTCACTTTGAAGTGCATTGGTGGCCAGTTATTACTGTTTACATGTATTTATATGGTTTGAGGGCTAAAGAGAAAGTGAGTTCTTTTAATGCTAGGTGCTGTACAAATAAAAATGAAGGGTGGTTCAAGGAAGAGCCTACAGCCCAGGAATGGCATCAGAATCTGATGTTCTGTACAGTTCCTAAAAAGAGAAAATAAACCTATGATATTATTCTAACAGTAGAACCATGCATCTCTATTTTAGCTTTTTACAGGCTAATTTCAGCAACAGTGAAGAAATAGTTTCAAAGGCAAAAAGGTCAGGTAGAAACCCTGCCATGGAGAAAAGCCTGTGTAAGTCATGTGCCAAATTTCTTTCTTATCTTCAATTTTTTTTCCCCCACAGCTCTACAGGAGTAGCATTGCTTCCCCAGGAGAACTGTTACATCTGAAGTGAAATGTTGATACCATTTAGCACTTGAGCCATCATACACATTATGCATGAACAAAAAGTTAGCAATAGAAGGCAATTAAAACTACAAAAAGATTTGAATTGGCAGAATCCTAGAGTCACATGTTGGAAACAGCACTTCTTTTCTCTGCCAATGCTGGCTGTTTTCCCAAATTTTATTTATACAGCAATTTGTCCAGGCTACTTTCAAAAGCTCCAAATTATCAGAATTTTTGGCTCTTTTCAGAAACCCTTAAACCTGCTCAAGATTACTGCAAATTTTAGAACTGCTTCCTACATCATTTAACAACTTCTGCCTCAGTCTCAAGAATGTCTTCCCACCTTTGGAGAAAAATCTTGTGGACCTGCCTCCTTTAATATAAGAGAGATCCCTCACCCTTTTTCCTCAGAGACTATTTGATGAAGTTAGGACAAATGGGCACAGGATCCAGCAGAGCAGGGATGTCTTCCATAATCACTCAGGCCATTTCCATGGGTGACAGAGGATGGACATCCTGGACTTATCCCAGAGCAGAGAAGTCTATAGCTTCTCTGGACCTTCCTGGAACACTCATTTTCCTGGAAGCTGGACTTGCAGAAGACACTTTCAAACCCTTCCTAAGCACCTGGTCTGCATCTTTGGATAGCTAAATGCCTTCAGAAAGTAATTAGATCTATAAGTGTTCCTGTGTTCACCCCAACTGACTTCAGCTCTAATCAACAGGGAGAGAAGCACAGCCATAAAACAACAGATCCCATCCAACTAAATATCTACATTACCATGAAGAAAAGCCTGTGAATTTCCATAGATAGGCTGGAAAAAGTACTAAGCTTTGAAGACTGATTTTCGGGTGTCTGGATCCAATTCAAGTGCCTCTATCTCAGGTCCCCACCAGTCAACAGAGATAACCTTTTATCCAACCTGGGAGATGTGAGATGTGAAGAAAACTCCATGCATATAATGCAGTACTTCAGCACATAAATTAATATGGTGGATGCTGTGTTGCTAAGTGACTGTGCAGACGCAGGGTCAGACATACAAATAGAGGTCCAAAGAGAAGATCAAGCAGCCCCTGTAGCTGCTGCAGAAACATTTTCTGTACTGCTGTTGCTCAACACAGTGTGCACAGGAGCCTGACAAAACATAGAACTCTTAAATGCCTCATCCCTGTCAAAACCATCATTCCTCCAGTGTCTGCTTTCACTTCATTACAAGACAGTCAGCACAGACATGTCAGATGTCAAAGGATCTCACCTGAGTCTTCAATATGCAGACACCAGCATCTCAGGCTGGCAGTCCCTCAAACGTCGCTGTCCTCTGCAAAATGAGATTCATTAAGAGAGCTCTCCAAGTGGTCTGGAACACATTAAAGTAAAAGGAAATAATGCTATATAATGAATTTTCATCCACTGAAATGTGCTATAGTGCTTATCAGGTGTTTGTGTAAGCGTGCTCTATGGTAATATCAAGCTGATAACAATTTGCAGCTCCATTAACTGCTGTTAGGCAGCAGGAAAAGGAGACATGCTAAAAATGCAGCCACATAGGGACAAGGAATTCCTGGTTTTAAAAGGCAATTTGCATGTTAACTGAATTGCTTCTGTTGAGTAGGTAGAATGACTGCTCTGGATATTGAAGTCTTCTTTTTACTCATCATTACTTTACCTTTAGGAGCATTGCCAATAAAGGGCAACATTCCTCTCTTTCCCATTTCAAGGGAGCAACTTACTGTGACTTACACATTAAAAGTCTTGTTTATTTGTTCCCAGGACTGTTCCTTTGTGTCTGGAAAGAGGGAAATTTTGCAAGCAGTTCCTACTTCAAAGAGTTTAAAATTCAAGCTTATATATAGCATAGTGAGAAATCACACCTAACAATGAGGTGTAAGTGGAAAAGGAAAGAATAAAGTCATATATACCAAAGGATAAATGCCTTCACAGTGGGATTCAATCATTCTTTTGGCTGGTTATCACAGACAACAAGCATTGGAACAAAACTAAGGGCCCTATGATAAAGCCTTGTTAAAATCCCTTCTTGAAGACCTGATAGTAAAATATATCCCCGAATGAGTAAGCTGTGTCAAGAGAAGGACTGGAAACACACAGATGTTTGTCTTCTGCAGGAGTAGGATATGGAACAATATAAATATGAACTAAACAAAAGAATGAACATAAAGATATCACATAACCTTTCATGTGGATGAATCACTGGCCAGATGATGACAGAAAGATCCATTTACATGAGTAGGGTAATCACTGGCTGTAGGATGAGCAGCTCACAATAGAAACTAGATTTCAGCCCATTTTTCTATATTTGCCTGAGATATGCAGACCTGGTTTAAAACCCTAGGTCTCAAGAGACAGATGTTAAGCTCTTCACTTACCTATGAAGGTCCTGAGGGATCTTTCTGAATGGAAATGGGAATTCACACGAAAAACATTTTTCCAATGGTACTATGCAGGTATTGATTATCACTATTACCACTGTGGAAAGAGTAGAAGGTGACAAAATGCACTAAGCTAGTTAAAATATTGGTGAAGAGGTATGGAAGCCTGAAACAAGACTGCATGCAAGGGGTGAGGGAGTATGCTGAAAACACCCTGTTGTCTGGGGAGATTTAGGGGAGTTTGTATATACAAATTGTAAAGAAGCAGTGCTGGATACCTGATGTTCATTCTCTTCACCTGACTCATACGACTACTCACACACCTTTAGATCAGTATTACTGGTGAGGCAGGTACTTAATGACACATGGATGAAGCTCAGATGCTGGCACAGCTATTATCAAATATTCCTGGCTTCTCATTTTCACTGTCACCTTACAGGTCTTGATAAATCATAAAGGCTTCTGAAGAGCCAAGCAAAGACATGAAGCCCCAGCACGTGCCTCCATCAGTTGCCAGTATTGGATATCTAGCACACACTACAAAGACAGTGTAAGGATTTAATGACATTACCCCAAAATATTCACCAGACTTCAATTATTTATGGTTCATGAACTTTTTAAGTCAAAGACAGCATCTCTGTACTGACTATGCCTTGGATTTTGGATTTTTCTGCCATGAATTTGTTCACCCACCTTTTGAACGCATATATTTTTTTCTACTTACAGTTCTACTTACAGTGTTCTGCAGCACAGCCTTAACATCACATTATTTAGAGAAACACCCATCTTTTTTTTCTTTTTTTTGTTAATCGTAGAATCACTAAGGTCAGAAAAGACCTTTAATATTATCAAGTCCATCCATCAACACAGTACTACCCCTCTGCCCACCATTAAAATGTGTCTTCAGGTGCCATTATCTGCATCTTTTGGGGACACTTCCAGAGTTTTTGAACACTTTATTTTGGACCAGACTTCTACAAGTTTCATTTGATACCTTCTATTGATCATCTTATGGGAGGTCATTTCATATTGCCATTCTTCAGATTTCATGATTTTATAGACTCCTCTGGGAAATTTCCAGGCTGATGAGTCTTAGTCTCCTTATTTGTTTTTTCTAGAGCAGAATATTCCTACCTTTGACTATCTTCGATGATTTCTGACACCCTTTATGTACCCTTTTGTTTTTTATTTCTTTTACTATCTCTATTTATCTAGTGAAACAGTGTGAAGGACTAAGAAATTATATTGTGTATTCAAGATGAGAGCACATCATGGATTTGTACAGAGACATAACTATGTGTTTTGTTTCTTTATTCATGCAAAATAATTCTTAGACTTGATTTTCTTGTTTGACTACTGCTAAGAGTATGTAAATTCATTGTAATAACTCCAGAATCTCATTTTTGCATGGCAACAGCAGTTCAACGTTCATCACTGGATTCATAAATACAAGATTCTTTTTCTCTTGTGCATCACTTTACATTACATGGAATTTCACCTGTCATCTCATCATCCAGTAATTTAGCACCATGAGGTCCTTCTGTAACTATTTGTAGCTGCCTTCATCAGCATCTTGTCACTTTTCAGGTCCTAATTGAATATATTGGACAGGATAAGCCCTAATATAAGCCCTATCCAGAGCAAATAACCCAAGGCCTTTGATTAGCTGTGATACCATAATCACAGAATGGTTGGGGTTGGCAGAGACATCTGAAGATCAGCAAGTGCAACCCTCATGCTAAAATAAGCTCACCTAGAGCAGGTAACTGTAAACTTATATTTGACTGTAGACTTATATTTGCAGAAATATATCATCAAATTTCCACACCACTAAAAGGCCTCAAAGTAAGCATATTTCCATTCTCACAGTGCCTAGAAAATCCCCATGATAACTCTTAAAATGACAGATCTGACTGTAGACAGAAAATATTTCTGTCAAATAAGGTAAAAAATTGTTTAGGTTGACCTAATAAATTAATTTCTCTAGCTCTGAGAGTTAGAGCAGTATATGGATTGTTCTGAATAGATTCAAACTTTGTATTTCTGTGTTCTATAGTAGATTCTTCCTAGCTGATTCTGTGGTGATTCCAGATACTGTGCTCAAAGTCACCAGGCTTTTTCCTGGTTAAATGTTTACGATTTAACAACATTTAGCCAGATTTATCTCTATCCTCATCCATTTCTATGATACTGCACTTTCCACAGTCAAATTGGATTTGGAAGTGATTTTTATCATGAGGGGCAAATCCTGCATTAAGCATTATTAATTCTAATACTCCTAATAATATTTAATATGGAAAGAGGAGAGATTTGCCATCTGACTGTTAAATTCAAGTGATCAAGAGTCGCTATGGCACATGACCCTTGCCTTTCAACAAGTCACAGTTTTCAATTATTTCAGAAGTCATTCAAGCATGAAAAAGCAGATGAATTTTTATTCCCACTTCTTTTGATGTTATGTAATGCTATTTTTCAATGTACCTCAGCCAGTATTCTTCTAGCTTCAGTTAAAACATATTAGAATCACATTTCTCTTACAAAAATGACTCACTGTACAGTAAGCCTGAAACATGTTGGATGGTTGTTAAAAGGGCAGAAGACACAAAGTATTGCAGTCTTAAGAATTCTGGAGAATTTCAAAAACCTTTCAATAACTAAGTCCCTGTTCAGGAATAATTGTCACAAAGTTAGTTGATGGATGAATAAATTAATAAATGAATGATGAATGCAAGGTCCCCTGCAGACCTAGTGTTTGAGCAAAGATGCTTGTCCAGAACCAAAACAGAGAGGGCTCAGTGTCTGTCCTGTCAGAGTGTGTTATCAAGAACACAGGGATGCAGAGAGTTTAGCTTTTTATCCTTGTTAACCCCAAATATGTTGACATTTGGAACACCAAGACACAACATAATTTAACCTAACAGTTTACTCATTGAAAATAAAATACCCAAATGAGGCTCTGAGGATAATATGATGGTAACAGATGTTATTCAGGAATTGATTGAGACCAGTCAAACAGAATATCCATGTTCAGAGCAAGGCAGAAGTGTATGCTCAAACTCATTTAAATACCTTCTCAATTAGGCTATTACTTGTAAGTAATTTAATATTTCAGACCTATGATAGGTAATTTACCAGATGTAAGGCATTAAGATGATCTCTTGACACAGATAGTGTTTAGTCTCTGCTATTTAAAAACAATATTCAAATGTTTCCTACTGTAAGGCTTAACCTAAACCAATTTCATATACATTCTTTTAACTGCAAAACCTGTTTTTCAAGATTTGCTATCCACACAGATCTCAAAGTGCCCCATCCTGTCCTATAGTGATTAGCCTCCCATCTACCTGTAGTGAAGGGAAAAAAATCTTTGCAAACTTCCACTACATGGCACATGGTAAGAAGTATGTACATTAAATATCACTGGTAAGACATGACAAGGTGCCCCACCTAGGAGTTCTCACTGAAAAGCAGTCTATATTGATGGTTTCCAAAATGTGATCTATGAGCAATGGATGGTTCATGAGTTGTAAGTGATCCACACCTGGCCTGTGAAGTCATGCTGAGGAGCAGGTGAGTTCCTGACATTGCAGAGCTTCTCATAGACCCAGAGAGTGTTGTAAGTGCTGTCCTGCACCACTGAATCTTCATGTTTTAAAAGAAGATTAGGTTTTCTCCAGGCAACAGAAGACTTGCTGATATAGATACATAAAAGGCTATATAAAACAAGAAGAAGCCAACTGTTCTTCATCTGGTTGGTCAGAGATAAAAAAAAATTATGGAAAACTAAGACTAAATATTAAAGAAAATTTTCTCTTGTCAAAGTTAATGCAGGAATAAGCTGCCTGGGGAAGATGTAGATTCTCCACAACCAAAGTTGTTCATCACAGACAGGATTACATCTGTCAGAAATTATATCGTTTTGGCTGATCCTGAGACTAAGAAAATGAGTAAGACTATGAAAGATCTCAAGGTATCTTACATCTCTGTCCACATCTTTAGACAGTTAAAAAAATTACCAACAAACTACTAAATCTTTCAAATAGGCTCCTTCCCTTTCTATGAAAGAGGATCTTCACCTGTGTCAGAGCAATAGCAGATATTGGCAGGGTGGATGGTGAATGAATTGAGAGCTGTAGAAACTTGTGGGGCTGTCTGAACATGACCCAGCAATGTGTTCTTGTGCAGCCCAGAAAGCCAAGCCTGCTCAGGGCTGCAGCAAAAGCAGCGTGGCCAGCAGGGCAAGGGAGGTGACTTTCTCCCTCTGTCCTCTTGTGAGATCCCGCCTGGAGTGCTGCTTCCAGCTCTGTGGTCCTCCATATAAGCAAACATTGACCTGCTGGAGCAGATCCAGAGGGCTGCAAAGATTTTCAGGGAGTTGCAGCAGCTCTCCTGTGAGGACAGGCTGGGTGCTGAGGCTGCTCAGCCTAGAGAAGAGAATGCTCTGGGGAGACCTTACAGAACCTTCCAGTGCCTGAAGGGGGGCTTAAAGAAAGATGGAGAGGGACTTTTTAAAAGGGCATGTAGTGACAAGGGGAAATGTCTTCAAACAGAAATAGAGTAGATATAGATTTAGAGTAGTCCACAGCAGGGGAGTTAGAAGTAGATGATTTTAAGGTCCCTTCTAACCCAGGCCATTCTGTGATTCTATAATATTAGGAAGGTATTCTTTGCTGTGAGGGTGGTGAGGCACTAGAACAGGTGTCTCCGAGGGGTTCTGGTTGCCTGATCCCTGGAAGTGTTCAAGACCAGGCTAGATGGGGATTCAAGCAACCTGGGATAGTGGAAAATGTCCCTGCTCATGATGGGCCAGGAGCTGGAACTAGGTGATTTTTGAGGTTCCTTCCAACCCAAACCAGTCTATGATTCCAGCTTCTTTGTTTCTTGACATTTTTGAAGTGCTGAGAATGGACAGAATATAACAAAAAAAAAAAAAAAAAAAAA